>JALMQS010000066.1:2811814-2941217 GCA_024734495.1 Forficula auricularia | reverse complement strand
TTTTTTTAATTACCTGACGAAATTGACTAACGAATTCCTCTGGACCATCCACTTTACGGATACCTTTTCCTCCACCTCCTTCACTAGCCTTAATCATTACAGGGAAACCAATCCTATGAGCAGCAGCTAAACCTTCTTCGGCATCGTTCACACAACCTTTTTTATACAAATCTGATGGAATTTTAATTTTCTGTCCATTATATTGAGCCTTCAAATCTGTAAAGTTCAAGATTAATTTTTAGCAATGACATTAAAAAGTGAATAATGCCGTTAGTAGCAGAAATTTATTTTATAAGTAAGTGTGTCTGCTTAATCTGAGATGTTTAGATAATTTTTTTCCAGAGGGTGACTGATATGTAAGAAAAATTATATATAACATCTCAGATATGAGCAGAAACTCTTATTGATTATTCTTGAAATGACATCTTTCTTACCTGAGCCGGACCATGGAAGTGTAGGAATTTCAGCGGTTTGGGCAACAATGCTTGAAGCTATTTTATCACCCAAAGCCCACATAGCTTTGCTCGGTGGGCCGATGAACGAAATTTTGTTTTGACTCAAGAGATCGGGTAATTTTGGATTTTCCGAAGCATGGCCCCAACCGGCCCATACAGCCTAAAAAAAATAATTGTTTTTTGTTAACATATATATAATTAATAGCATATAATCTAAATGTAATACACAACAGATTGAAGATCTAGATGTCCCCTTAAGGTAGTTATTTCACAAATGGAAAAATTCAAGAAGTTTTTTGAAACTTGCAATATAAGTCATTAAAAGCATAATACACATACTGTTAAAATTTGAAGACGATTTACCACACCAAACATGAAATAATTGCAATTAAAAATGACATTTTTAACATAGGGTAGATAGGGAAAGGGTGGGGATATGATCATTATTTTATTTTCTTTCAGTGAAGGACTTTCACTATATTGATAAAAAACTAATATTTGTTAGAATAATATATTCGTAGTAACTTAAAAGAAATTAGGTATTTACCACGTAATTTGATAAAAAACAAAAAAAAACCTATTTGGACGATTATTTTTAGTGGAGGGGATATAAGCACAATGGCTTGGAAACGATCTGACAAGTATGTGTGTATCGTATATAGAGATTTCGTAGTTTGAGTGGACAGTCACGTTATAAAAAAATACCCTAAAATTTTAGTTCCTTTCATATTTCTAGAGTGGTTACGAGGCTAAAACTTTTTGTGTGGATTGTCGCGAAAACACCTCCTTAAAAGCCTCAATTAGAAAATATAGATTATTGAATACTCAATGTTGTTAAATAACTAGATACGGCTTCTAGATACACTTTTGAGTATCTAATTGCGTATATAGATATTTGAAAAGTTTTATCTGTATCTAGATTCAGCGATATCAATTTTAAAAAAAAGATACATCTTCAGATTAAATTTTTAAAATTTGTAATTTAGCCCGACCATTTGTTCTTTCACATGTAGCGTAGCGGGATTTCTCTCAGCTAAACTAAGATCCAATCTAGATGTTAGAATTTTTTTTCTGTGGCTGTAATTAATTCAAGTGAAAAAACATATGAGGCAACCAAATATTACTGAGTAGTCGACGTTTCGAATTTATCTCTCATCTAGATATTTTACAAAAACTGTATCTATATCTATATCTGGTGGTTTTGGAACATTTGTATTTGTATCTTATTATAAATACATTTTCACAAGATCATCTGTAACTGTAACTATATGTTTTTAAAAATCAACCACACAATCAATTCTTAATTTTCCATTAAAAAAAAAAGGATTCATGAAATAATTGGAAAAATATACATATTCATAAACCATTATTCAGCATATTTGATACATAATAAAAATAATTAACTATTAATTAAGGCAAAGTCTAAGTGAATAAATGATATTTAGTAAGAATGATAAGTATTACCAACAAGAACTATATAGATAACTTCATAATAAAATTATACATTTCAAGGATAATTAATGGTCAATCTATGTTATTAATTAATTTATCAATTTTTTTAAATCGTCCCAAGGGTACTAAGTGTAATCTACACAGTAGGAAAAATCTAGAAACGAAGGATTATTATTATTATCTACTTAGAGAATAGAATATTTACTAAACCTAATTAAGATTAAAATAATGAAATTGAAATATAATTTAGGCTTTTGGCTTTTTGAAAAACCTTATAATAAAATTAGGATCAACAAATTCAAGAAATTGAAGTTTTTCCTAAGTTGGAATCGAGTGGATATACTTCGGCCGCCCGGCGAGCGTACCGAGTGATGAGGAACTAAAAATCTCCTCTAGAATAAAAGTCATTCGTATCGTAAGAATTAAAGAAGGGAAAAAAGAAAGGAGAAGAATAAAAAGCGGACAAGTGAGAGTGGGGCGTATAGAGGGGTAGATTTTTTTCATCTGAGTCATTTTATCTGATTTTTTATAGCAAGCAAAATAATTTTCCTCGTAATCACTCAAACTAAGATACTTTCAAAAAGTATTGAAAAGTTACAAGGATGGACAGATTACAGGAAGAATGAATTTGTAGAATCATAGTGTGCGCCTGAGGAGTCGGAATAAAAATTTCAAGTTTAATAGAATTTTAAAATATCTATTTTTTCTATTCTATCTTACTCGATGTGATAAGCGATTTTTTTTAATCACCTCAATGTAAAAAGTACTGATGAAAAAAAATCCCAGTGAGTTCAAGATAGCGGTATATTAAAATTCTATTGAACATGTTTTTTTGCAATTTTTAATATGAGCCTGCTAAATCGCTTAACAATGATGTCCGCTTCTAACTTTACAAAATATAGCTCTAAAAATTCATGAAAGTGACTTAGGGTGAATATTTGCGAGGAAAATTATCTTGGTCGATATAAAATAATTAATTTCTATGACAGGCAGAAGATAAAAACTACGGCCTCTTATTGGAGGATATAATCGCTGGTTCCGCCTACTTTTCAGCGAGAACTTGCATTTAACCAGCCCCTTTTTATTGCCATTTCAAAAATGCTTTTATCTTCTGGGTAAATTACAATTCTAAAGGCAGATAACAATTGAAGGTATTAGCCAATCAGAGAAAGGTTAAAATAAACTTAGAGGCGGGTCCAAAGTTGAGGCGGAAGCTAAAAGTATTTCGAGGATTTTTAGGCTTTTAACACCTTTTAATCGCCATTTTTGCGGCCAGATTAAAAAATATTCATTTTTTTAACATATCCTTAATTTCTAAAAAAAATTATCTAAATAACTCTGTACGCACTCTGCGAATTTCAGTATTTTGATAATTGCTTGACAGAGAACCGTTTGGGCTAAAAAGATGAAATTTGGTACAAAGGTATATATTCGACTTGATGGAGAGTACGAATTCTTTTAATAAGGACTTTTTATATTTTGGATGGTGCCGGAAAATGCTTGTTTTTTGACTTTGTTCAATGGACTCTATCTGTGGATCATCAAATTCAAACTACATCTACTCAAGCTCCTAGCTTTAATATAATAATTTAAACGATGCAGATCTTTGACTGTTGGGAAAGAAAGGATAACTGAGTTCCCCGATAAAGCTTCCGAATTTTATCTTTTTTAGTACGGAACAATAAAAAGAAATTATCCCTCACTCAACGCGGAAGCACGTAAACTTAATGAGAATTTTTAGCCTGGGAACTAACTATAAAATTTAATAATATAATTATTTTAAGTTTAAAAAATATCTTTAAATCATTCGTTAGTAAATTAAAAAAAAGTTATATTTTTACTTTACCATACAGGGTATGGTCAAGTATTGTAATGGTGCATGAAAAAAGTGGGGTTTTTCCTTCTTTTTTTTCGAAATGTCTAAAAAACGGCTGAAACTATTTCGATTAAAATAATTGAGCGAAACCATGGCATTTCGCTCTACAAAAAAGCTCTAATAAGTGAACATCGAAAAAATTATATTTTTCGAGATAATAATTGTTTTGCCAAAATGTCTGTTAGTCTGTCTGGTTGTTAGTTAGTTAGTCTGTGAGTTACCAAATTCTTGTAGACGAGCTAGCTCAAAAACTAGTGTGAATATCGAAACAAAATTTCACACGTAGTTTTGGTCCATTGAGATTAAGAGCTGATTAGATTTTGGTGCATATCGACCCAAAATTAAGGGGGTGGAGGGGGGATTAAAAATTAAAAATCTAGGTCGTTTGAACCAACTCAACCAAATTTTGTATACATAATCAGTGGGACCCCAGAAGTCTAAAAATGCAAAATCCAACCGCCCAAAATGGGGGGGGGGGGGTGGAGGTTCAAAAAATGAAAATCTTGGCCATTTACCAAACTCAACCCAATTTTGTATACATAATCAGTGTGCCCCTAGGAGTCTAAAAATGCAAAAATTAACCCCCCTCCCCTACATGATTATAAATAATTTTATTAAATATTAATGTAAGTGAGTGGCCAGGTTGTATGGTAAAGTCAAGTGGGTGGCCACATCAGAACACGTCAGCTTATTTTATCTATTATAAAAACTTAGGAGAAGGCAATGAGAAACCACCTCTGAGAACAATTTTCTCAAGAAAATTACCATGAAGAGGATACTTTCCAGTAATTGCCAACGCTCGGAATCAATTATGATGAAGTATAAGATTACAGATTTTATAATATGTATAAATAAATATGTATACATGTATAAATGTATTGAATCATATTACTTATTGTATCTGCTGTTGTACTTGTATTGGTTAGTGAATTGTATCAAATTACTTGTATCTGCTCTATGAGGGATCTACTTCAGTGAATCGTTTAATTAATTAATAAAAAAATACTTAGACTTTTATTAAATATGAAGAATGTAAGATTATAAGTTCTTGATTGTATTTATTTTTATATTTAGAAATATATATATATATTTTTTTGATAAGTATTTATTGTAAATATGTTTATTTTACCTGAACTTGTAAACGTATTGCAATATCCAAAATAAGTTCAACATTGGCATAATTGTTATTATTTGCACCGCCTGGGACAGGAACATAGTGATCCGCCATTTTAATATATTCAGCATTTGCTAGAAAAAAAATCGTTTATATTAATTATAAAATAAAATAAAAAGTAGTATATGTATTAAATAATTTAAATTTTTTAATAATTATACGCAGGGTATATATGTTTTTCAATTTATCTATTTAATTTATAAGAAAGTTTAATTTTCTAAAGAGAGTCAGAAAATATTGAAAATCTTATGGGTTTTAATATATTATACCGAATGTACCACCAGAAGGGAATACAAGAGTGCAATTCATTATACTACTATCCTTGCCAACCTGTATAACTATATGTATCATTTTTCAAACACGTACACGGGATGAAAAAATTGAACAGAAATTTCGTGAAGAAAACCTAAGAATTGATGTTAGTAGAGTTGTTATGCTGATTTTCATATTTTTCGATTTTTTACAGCATAACAGAGTTTTGAGATCTTTTTGGTCAAATCTTTTTAATAAAAAAAGCTTTATTTCTGACTCCCGATTTACTTTTTCTTTCAAGCTCAATAAGTATTTGATTGATAATAAAATAATTAAAACTACAGTTTTTATATATGTTTATTATCATACAAAAAATGTAGTTTTTGTTTTTTGACGTGACAACGTCGGCAGCGCCGGCTGCACGCTCGAAAAAACATGACTCATCTGAGGCGTTCCATTTAAGGCTTGAAGTGCAAGCGAGAGCGCGGAACGAGCTGTTTCTTTCTATCTTCTCTCTCACTCGCACCCTCCCTAGCCCCAATGCCCAACTCGTATTCCATCTCTTTCCCTACTCTACTCTAGTCTGACTGCTTGCTTGCTCACTCTATATATATATATATATATATATATATATATATATATATAAATATAAACCCTACTATGTCCTGTCTATTTTCAACTTCCTCTGATGGACATTCAACAAGTGATCTATCCTAAATAATTATAGATTTTTTTAAAAACTAAGAAAAACCTAGGGAACGGGGGGGGGGGGCCTTTTTTTATAAAGGGACAGAGAGAGGGAGAAACTCATGAGCAAGCAAGAAGGAGATAAATGAATGCGCAAGAAGGAGCGCGCGCTTTTAAATTAGATAGAACGAGAGGGAAGGAGATTTTCGATGGAAAGAATAAATACAGCACTCACGACGAAGAGGAAGAAAAAGAACAAAGTTAGCTGCACAATAGATGGAGAAAAATCGGTTGTCTGTAAAGTCGGTTTACTGACGATAGTTGAACGTGACAACGTCATAGAAAATACCATTCCATCAGTATTTTCTTATGACGTTGTCTACGTTAACTATCGTCAGTAAACTGACTTTACAGACAACCGATTTTTCTCCATCTATTGCGCAGCTAACTTTGTTCTTTTTTTTGTTATAAATCGAGATTTACGATGATAGCACGTTCATTATAGAAGATATCTTCTAGACATCTTAAAAGACAATAAGAGCTGAATAAGACATCTTCAAGAGCGAGTGTGCTATCTGACTAATTGAGCTAGCAACAAGAAATAAATTGGAAATCCGAGAGAAAACAAAATATTTTGATTTAAAATATTTCTGTTTCAATGGGGTCTCAAAAATGGTTCAAATTGGCTCTTTTCGGAGCTTTATCAAAAAATATCTCAAAACCCTGACGTGTTGCAAAAATTAGGAAAATGAGACTATAAACTCTACTAGCATCAATTCTTAAGTTTTCTCCAAGAAATTTCTTTTGGGTTGTTTTATTAATAGAATAGCTATAGGTAATTGTTAAGAAACTAGTTACCAAATTTGACCCCAAATTAAAAATAAAGTTACCTACAATCTGCAAGTTTATCATAGGTATATGTAGCTATTTAAATGATAAGTGTAACAATGTTTAATTAATAGGTAGGCAATTTATAAAAACTTAAGTAATAATAATTAAAATTAAAAATGAAATTGGTGTCAAATTTCGATTAGAAAAACACGTTTTGAACCCATAGCAACTGTAGTTATTGAAATAATAATTTGAAAAACGTGTATATTTATAAGATGAAGTAGGGTAGTATAAATGATTGCATTCCCTATATACACCCGCAGGCGGTATCTCGGTAAAAAAAAAATATGTATTCATTTTTTTTTAATTAATAATCTAATCTGAAAAGTTATTTCTAAATCAAGATGCTCGGAAATTCATTTATATAGTTCTTAAAATAACATTAATCAAATTGATTTTTAAATTGTAAATTGAAAATAAACTTTTATATAAAAAATTTGCAAAGGATTAATTGTTTTGTGTATTTTATTAAATATCATATAATTTAAATATATATAACAAAAGGGTAAATCATCATCACAGTTATCAATACAAAGATTGGTTTGACTAACTAGTCGCCTTCAATCCCACGCATATCTTTTAAGTCCCACATCCCATAATTTCCATTAACTGGGAATAATCTAATAATTCTTTCTTAAGCCCCCATTTCAAAAAAATCCCAAATCTTTACATGTGCCCTATCATTCTCCTTCCCCTGAATCTTTCGCCAAGTTTTTCTTTCTCTAATTCCATTGAACGACAACTTCCTCATTTATAATTATTTATCTACCTATTTAAACTTCGTCATTCTCCTAGAAAAGACCACCAATTTTTCTTTTCCTGCTTCATATCGTCTAGGTATCACATCGATACATGTCTTCAAAAATATCTCCGGATTTTCTAGGCTAATTGAGGAGAGTGTGATAATTTTTATTATGAATTAAACCCTATTTTAGCTTGAGCTTGACTAATTTTTTTTCCCACCCACCAATTTTTACTTCCCAGTTAGGAAAAATTCGTCAACAGGTTTATAAGGATTATCTTTCAAACGTGTTCACCAACAGACAAAAGTCGTAGTAGTTTCTTCCCAAAAACAGATTTCTATAAGCACCTCTTACTAAAAGGACAACCGTGTGATTGTAGGACATTTAGTAGGGATTAACACAGTTGCTTTCTCCTGTTTTGTTTACTTTCTGCGCGATACTGCATTTTTTGTAACAGCGACATAACTCAAAAATTGTGATTTTACAGGAGTGTCAATTCAAAGTGATGACATTTACATCTTTTAATTTTTTTAATTTTAATGTGAAACAAGTGACCAAGAATCCTTAACTCATAGTAAATGAATATTACATATAATATTTATTTACTCTTATCTTTAGTGATGACATGTAATAACTTATTACATTAATTCGAAAATAACTTCTTTTATTTTGTACTCTTTCGAACTTGAGCCTACCAATTCTAATGAAAACATTTTATCCACTGGACCAAGCAGATATTTTTGTATTCTTTCAATAAAACATGCTGATAAGTAATTGAAGTGAAAAATTCTATAGCCACGGTAGTTGCCCTCAACTGGCCTGAACATCAAGAAAAGTGAAATATGACATAAGCTACGGGCGTGTGCAGCACCACGCTTTTCCTTCTCCGACTCCTTAAAACAGTTGAGGCGAGGAATCGCCTCTACTATTTATGTGCAGCTGTATTTTATTTAATTAAGAGAGATTTTCTTGAATTAAAAAAAGAGTATCATTTCTACCGCGCGAGAGTCTCAAGCATATTTTTTTAATGAAAGTATCAAGTTATTACACGTCATAAGTTTGAGACTTGCTGTAAAATAACAGTTTTTGAGTTATGTCGCTGTTGCAGTAAATGAGCGATATATCCTCAGCAACATGTTGCTATTATTTCAACTTCTATATTCTCCTCGTATATCTTTGTAATTAGAATGCTGTCTTCCTGGTTCTTTTTTGATACAATAGCTCATTAATGTGGCTCCAATTTATTTTCATTCTAACCCTCTTATTGTAAATATAATAAAGTAAAACAGGAAGAGAGCAAATGGTAGGATTTAATTTCGTTAAAAACATGATTTAATGTTACCCCCTCACTTAGCATCAATCAATTCACTATTTATTGAATCAGGCGACTTAAGTTATGTAACTCAAATGATGATTTTATTTCTTTTTTTGTGAATAAGATTTAAAAAGTTAAATTAAATAACATTGAATAATGAATAGGGTTTAAATTATATCTGACACTAAGATTATATTGACCAAAATGGATAATTGAAAGAATTAATTCAAGGTTAAAACCTTTGAGATCTTCCGGTGTGACCATAACGACGAATCGGATCGCCCTTTCGTTCTTGAACATCTCGTAAGACCATCTCCTGATAGAACGCATACATTTGACCGCCGCGATGCCATTATTTGCAATTAAAATCTATTAAAAAATATTAATAATCAATTTATTTCTATTACAAACGCAAACAAATAAATCTATTATTTTAATGGTTATTTTTATGTTACATTAAAAATTAATTATTAGATATTATCGTCCAGAAATTGATTAAATTATATAAATTATTAGGTAATAAATACATAAAGAGTAATCAATGAGATTGTCCTCTGCTTGATGCAAAAATAAACATATATATTATATCAAATATAAATATGTATTAATTAATTAATTTATTTTTCGAGGATCTTAATTCTCTTTCAGAATAGGTGTTGATTTTCTTTGTTTGCAAAAAATAATAACACAGTTATATTTTTTCATTTATTTTATTTTATTGTTATATCAAAGGACGTTTCGACATATACATCCAATTGGATCAAATAAATTTAAGATTGTTCAAGGCTGATGATGACATGAATGTATATGTCGAAACGTCCTTTGATATAACAATAAAATAAAATAAATAACTGTGTTATTATTTTTTGCAAACAAAGAAAATCAACACCTATTCTGAAAGGAATTAAGATCCTCGAAAAATAAATAAATAAATTAATATAAATAAAATTCTCAGATCCAATCTTATAAATAAATATGTATTTTAGAATTTATTTGTTTGAGATTATAGTTTCAATGGATTGGCCTTCATCATCGTATTTTTAATTATGAATATTTAATCTGTTATTTCTCATGGGTTCAAATACCCAATTGGATGTAGATACTAGTATGTTCTTTTTGTCCTAATAGTAACCAGGTCACTGAACAAACGACCAAAAATTCATTTGTTCTTTCGACAAATTATAGAAATTATGATTACTATAAGTTTGAGACCATATCGCTCAATTTACTTACCATAAGAAGCGGTTATTCGGATACCCGGTTACTCGAATAATCAATTTTTCACCTCAATTAGAGTAAAGATAAGAGTTAATAAATATTATATTTAATATTCATCCACTATGAGTTAAGGATTCTTGGTCACTTGTTTCACATTAAAATTAAAAAATTATTAAAAGATGTAAATTTTTTTTTTTCAATATAGTATATATATTTCCGGCTATCAACCCATCTTCAGGAAGTACAGAAAATAACTAATTCATCTTATTGAATGCTAGGGTATATATAGTATATGTTTAGTGAACAGAGAGAAAAAATGTTTTCTTTATTTAAATTATTTTAAAGGACAATTTCTCTTAGGCTATTGTTAAGTGAAAATATTTTGGGTTGGGTAGGGTTTATTGACATAGGTGTGGATAAATAAGGGAAAATTAGAAGTTCATTGGCTTGTGTCTCTATGCTGGGAATAAATTTTTTTGGGCTTTGTTATTAATAGGTCAATTATTATGTTTTGCTTTACATCTAGTTGATTATTGATAATATTTTCATCGTTTCGTCGTTTTTTAAAAGATCGTCCTGTTTGTCCAATATAAATTGCATCACAATCGTCACAATTTAATTTGTATACACCAGATTTTTTTCATTTTATCAATTTTGTCTAGTTTGTTATTTATTAATTGAGAGGATAAATTATTTATATTATAAAGGGCTGGAGTGATTCCATGCTTCCGGAGAATATTTGTTGATTGGATAGGTTATATGTTTAGAAATAAAGGGGATTCTTTTATAGATTTTTTCAGATTCAATTGTGAGAGAATGTAATTGCGAAAGTATGTGTTTTTTATTAATTTTGATAAATATTTTTTTAATAGTTTCCTTACTATATCCATTATTATATTGAACTCGATACCATTTATAATATAGCATATAATAATGGATATAGTAAGGAAATTATTAAAAAAATATTTATCAAAATTAATAGAAAACACATGCTTTCGCAATTACATTCTCTCACAATTGAATCTGGAAAAATCTATAAAAGAATCCTCTTTATTTCTAAACATATAACCTATCCAATAACAAATATTCTCCGGAAGCATGGAATCACTCCAGCCCTTTATAATATAAATAATTTATCCTCTCAATTAATAAATAACAAACTAGACAAAATTGATAAAATGAATAAATCTGGTGTATACAAATTAAATTGTGACGATTGTGATGCAATTTATATTGGACAAACTGGACGATCTTCTAAAAAACGACATAAAGAACACGTAGCTTCCCTCAGACAATTAGTAAGAAATCAACTCACAAATTCAGATTCCACTTCCGCATTTGCTAATCATCTATATTCTTTAGATCACTCACCATCACCTACCAATCCCACCCCTATTCATTTCGAAAGAAAAGGATTAAGATTGGATCTTCTTGAATCCACGGAAATAAAATATGCCCTGGCGAACGATGAAAATATTATCAATAATCAACTAGATGTAAAGCAAAACATAATAATTGACCTATTAACAAAGCCCAAAAAAATTTATTCCCAGCTTAGAGACACAAGTCAATGAACTTCTAATTTTCCCTTATTTATCCACACCTATGTCAATAAACCCTACCCAACCCAAAATATTTTCACTTAACAATAGCCTAAGAGAAATTGTCCTTTAAAATAATTTAAATAAAGAAAACATTTTTTCTCTCTGTTCACCAAACATATACTATATACCCTAGCATTCAATAAGTTGAATTAGTTATTTTCTGTACTTCCTGAAGATGGGTTGATAGCCGGAAATATATATACTATATTGAAAAAAAAAAATTTAATAATTTTTTAATTTTAATGTGAAACAAGTGACCAAGAATCCTCAACTCATAGTAAATGAATATTAAATATAATATTTATTTACTCTTATCTTTATTAAAGATGTTTCACCTTGCACCAACAACACAATCTCTACTAATTATCAATTAGAGTAAATGGTTCTATTCGTAAACGAATTTTAAGGAACTGGTTAACCAGTTTCGCATTTATCCGGTTTTTTCCAGCAAAATTAATTTTTCCCCGAAACAAGTGGATTCAATCCTGATTAAAATTCATTAAATTTCCAAAAGAAAAATGTATATTAGATTAAAGAGAGTAGACATAAAAAATTGTTTTTTTCTTTGTCGATCGAAAATTTGTTTTTTCATTCGTAAAATATTTTTTTCTTAGATTTATTTTGATTTGTCTTAAATCTTTGTAAATTGAAGTTTATTGTTGGTAAGATGATAATTTTTATTTTTATTTTTGCTAAAATAATATTATTTTAATAATGGAAAAATAACTAGGACTAAAATTATATTATTATCATTTCCGTCCATAATTTATATTAATTTGAAAGTTTATAATAGGAAAATAAGGACAAGTTTTTATGTGTGACTTTTTTATTTTTTGAAATTTGTGTTCTGTTGATCTTCAATGGTAACGAAGATAACAAGAAAATTTAGACGAATGTGTGGCATGACTATTTGAAGCCCTGAAGAAGTAGGCAAAGTCGACGAAACGTTGGCTGATAAATAAAAAAGTCACACATAAAAACTTGTCCTTATTTTCCTATTTTAAACTTTCAAACTAAAATTATAAGGAACTATGATATTTAAGAGCTCCCCTATATGTAAATTCTCTTCCGTCATCTATCTCTACCCGACCATCGTGGGACATTGTCGTCATCATTATCCAAATGATAATGAATGATGATCTTCAAAAGGTTTGATGTATAGAAAATAGAAATGAGTAAAAAAGGTGTGTGGTTCTGATTACTTGTAATCTGTACTGAAGAATACCAGTATATGGTCTAGTAGGGCTGGGTTTTCTATCTTTAATTCTTTTCAATGTGTTGCGTGTGCATGTCTTTTATTTTTAAGTATTTTATAGACCCATTCACATGAGTATTACCTCTAATTACAAACAATCACAAAATATATTTTTAGCTAGGTTCCATTTTATAATACTGAATAAAAAAGGTTTTGAGCTTTAGAGATCAAAAAAATATTTTGTATGAGATAATCAATTCCTTTTCCTGCCCACATTTAGTTTTTAATGAAAGTGAGGTTAATTAAAAAAATATAATTATAATTTTTAATAGGTATTATAAATGTTAATTTTTATTAAATGTCTTATATGTTATAATATAAAAATATTTTACAAAGAAATTATTTAAATAAGAAATAAATTCCACAGATAAGCGTCTTCTCTGAAAAAAAATTACCGAATCGTGAAAACATTTCTTTTCTAACTTTGTGTAAATATTACGTAATTCAGAATTAGCACTTGCATGTCTAAAAGACAATAAAAAGGACGCCACAGTGTCTCGTGCGTTATTTAAAAATGTACAAAGATATTTGAACAATTTTTAATTCCGTACTAGATGAAGGAGGAGGTATCTGACAAAGATGGAATCACTGGGTTCAATAAAACACCTTTAATAAGACGTTTCGGCCTAGATTTTATTTGGCCATCTTCAGTCAATTAGGAGTTATACACAAAATGCGGTACACATATGTGATCGAACCAAGCCTTGTGAAAAATAAATTTTTTTTAGCTTCATGTGAATTTATAACGTGCCTAGGTTTCATTCTGAAACTTTTTGGGTCCAGGCACTTTATAAATTCACATGAAAAAAAAATTTTAGTTTTTGACTAGGCTTAGTTCGATACATATGTTACCTTTTGTGAGAACTCCTAATTGACTGGATGGCCAAATAAAATTCGGGCCGACATCTTTATTAAGGTGTTTTATTGAACTCAGTGATTCAACTTTAGCGATACTCTCTCCTTCATCTGGTACAGTTTCATCACACTCTAACAATTTCTAATTCTATAAAATAAAAATTCTATATTAATAAAATTTAAATTAATTTGGTTTTTGATTATAATTTACAAAATGATTTTTTTAAATACTCTTCATTTTTATTGCTATTATACTATTATTGTAGATAAATATTATATAAATAATGAAATTGCCCTGAAAAAGAGATACCCTTTGGCGCCTTGCAAATGGCAACCAATATTGCCGCACTGTTTAGCGGGTAAAGGCTTCTATTTTCGTAGTAGTTTAATTAAATAAATCCAAGGTATTTCGCAAAAATAAAATAAAATATATTTAAATAATTGCTTTTATTTTTGTAAAACTCACCCTGTAAGTAATTAATTCAACTATTATTAAATAATGTTTCTCAGCTTGCACCGATACTAACATAAGTTCATTTATAATTATTATTGTATTTTCGTGTTGACAATTAGAGTGTTTTTATTTATTTATTATATTTTTTTATTTTAATTTGATGTGATAAACAATAGATTCAAATCTTAATTTTTCTAGATACGTGCTAGTTTAATAATAGATGGCAGTGAAAGGCAACTGGAAACCACCCCAAAAGATTTTCCTGATATTTTTATCGAGATTTTGCTCAACCCTTAAAAGTTGGGATGAAAAAGAAGATTAATAAATTGAAAGATGTTTTTATTCAAACATTAGTTTTTGGAAATTTTTTTTAATAGAAATCAATGAAGTTGTCCTTTGCTTTACAAATAAACATATCCATATAGGTAATAACAAATATAAATATGTATGATTTAATTTCTAGTTAAGGTTTGACCTTAAACATCAGAATCTGAAACTATAGTCTCTAACAAATAAATTATACATATTTATATTTGTTTTATATATGAATGTGTTTATTTACAGCAGAGGACAACGTCATTTATGAATCAACAAATATGTTACTCTCGATAAAACAAATTTTTCAATTATTTTTTTTATAATTACAGCATGACAAAAAATTGTTTGCATAATTTAATACATGATTAATTTTTTGTTAATTTTTTGAAGGAGACAATAAAAGAGTGTGTCTTCTGCTGGAATTATAAATTTTATTTATTTATAACGATCGTTATAAATAAATAAAATTTATAATTCAGCAGAAGATTACACTCTTTTATTGTCTCCTTCAATATATAAAAATTCTGCTACTCTCGGCAAAAACTTTCAATTTGTTAATTTTTTGTTTATTAAGTGATCTTTCTTTCACTAAAATTACATAGAAGAACATTATTCATGCACATACCATTCATTGTTAAATAAACTGTGAGTCTTTAAATTTTGTTGTTGTTGCTAAATTTATATGTCATAGGGATATAAGATCAAAAAGTTTGCGAAACACTAATTAGACAAATGGGAAATTGCGCTTCATGATTGCAGAACGCGTACAAATCGTATAGTTTTATTAAAGTTCCTACACCATTAGTTTTTTCTGTCTCAAATGGTTCCGTTAAGATTAATTTTGTACTAAGAACGGTGTTTTTATTTTTGGTGAATTGTGTTAATCATCAGGTGTCAGATATTAACAAAACAACGAACTAAAAGTAACTGAAGAGTGGAGTCAGGGTATGAATTGAAAATTATACTATAATTAACTTTTTTCACATACAAGTGCAAATATTTTCACAATAAAATTGTTCAAAATACACGTTCTGTAATAGTGTAGCGCTATATATAATAATTTTTATTCGACTAAAACTCGTCTGGACTTGTCTCTGACATGCTTGAACTGGTAGATATATCTACCAGGCAGAGAATTCAAACCTTCTATCCGCACCCTTTGCAAAAAAATCATTCATTTTAATTGCCTCTTGAAACTATGCAACAATTTTATTTCATTTCGAGAAGCAATATAGGTACTTTTAAAACAAAATTTGTTTTATAGAAATATTTCAAATATCGGATAATAATTTGAAAATTTAAATATCCTCCTGAACTTATGAAAATACTCTAAAGTTTGAAATTTTAGGGATGCGCCGCATCCCCAGCATCTATGAACCGCACATATATATTTTAATCTCTAAAGATGATAATTGTAAAATATATCTGTTATAGGTTTAAAAAATTTTAATTTTTGTTGATAATGAGACACTCTTTATAATAAGTGTGTTCATTTAATAAAGGGATAGAATATATGTTAAGGTTTGACGAATTAAATCAAAAGCGTAGGAATAGGAATTACCTAAGGCTAGAGCTCCTAATTGTTCTAAATACACTGAGCTTTGAATTTAAATATTTATTTGAAAGTTAATTTCGTTTTTTCTCTATTTCTAGTTTAGTGAACCACCCTTAATAGTTTATTGATTTCTTCGCTTCTATATTAAACATTACTTTTTTACTAATTTTAGCTTCAATTGTTTATATTTATCATTTACAGTACTATTCTATATTTATTCGTTGAGACCAACCAAATCGCAGATAAATAGATCAGATAACCAATTAAATATGGATAAAATGAATTTTAAAAAATTAAGAATTCTTGCGAGTTGTGCTTGTACATAACGAACCATTTATTAGTAAATTACCAAATTTATTTCCACAGAGATTTGAATTATTCATCTCTAAAGGGTTTTTAAAAGAATGTTAATTAAATTAAAATCAATTAAATCGATCCAAGTAATGTTCTATGATAATTAAGATATTATTTCCTATTTTTTTTTTTCATTCATTAAAATAAGTCCTATTGTTAAGATATTAAGGAATAAATGAATTATCAATTAAAGATATATAATAGATGGATATTAGTATTTTGAGGATTTAGGCCGCTTTAACAGCTAAGGTTAGACTATTAAGAGCCTCGAAATTATTTATATATACCATGTATCCAAATAAATACAAATATTTTCTAAAAAACAATCTGAAAAAATTTGTTTGAAATCCAAACGTTTCGGGAGAAATTCTACCCTTATCGAGGGGATTTAAGAAATTTATTTTTTATAAATATTTATATTTTTTATTTTTATTTTTATTCAAGGTCTCAAAGCAATCTGTATCATTGTTTAGTTCGATGGCTCAGAAACACAGGAAGATGCGATTTTTATTTTTCCACATTATTTAGTGACAGAATGGCGTAACTCCACTCTTTACAATAAGAGAGGTTTTTGGAGTTACCTTTCATATTTTTTAAAACAAAAACAGTAACAGCAACTAAAAACTAGCCAATATGGAGTTATGAATCTCTGGTTCTGGCCTATCGATTTTCAAAATTTTTATATACTATATATATTCATCTAGATTAATTTGTAACAACGCTTAGAGAAATTTCTCTAAAAAAATTACCCTCTTGCCTAGAATCGAACCGACGAACTCTTGAACTATGGTCATCAGCTCTAACCACTAGACCAATGTCACATTAATATTTATATCTTGATTTCTTTTACTAAAACTATATATTTTTGATTTAGACTTTGTGTCTAGATAATATTGTATTCATTTGAACTCGAATGAAAATGAAAAAACACCAATAGATTTTAAATTAAGAAACATTAAATATATATTAATTAACGAGGCAAATTTGAAATATAATTCTCAGCTCTGATTTTAAACTGATGGCTCCAATCGATTTTCATTAACCAGGCAAATTTGAAATATATATATTCGAATTTTTGAAATGAAAGACTCCAATTCTTTTTAAATTAAGAAAGATTAAATATATTGATAATTGTTCCTCTCCCCCCCCCCCCTCGCCACTCAAAAATTAAAGATGCGAAACTTTTAAGAGACGATGTAGGGCACCAGCCCGGAGGGCTGAGCTTCGAGGGCGTGCCGAAGAGCACGCACGAAAAAGCTCGTTTGTTAATAGTTGCTTAATATTCCTTTCTTAAAGTAACTGTATTTTTAAATTTTTTAAAATTCCATTGATAAAAGGAGAATGTTTCCTGAAACGTTTGGATTTCAAATGAACTTTTTCAGTAAAGTAAAGGAAATTTTTGAAAATTTTGAAAATTTAAAATATAAAATTCTAGGTAGGTTTCACATAAATAAAAGATCAGATGCTTGTTAAGCACCACTTTTATTTATGTGAAACCTTCTTTGTATTTTATATTTTTAAATTAAAAAAAAAAAAAAAAAAAAATTTTAAAAAATTTTCAAAAATTTTCTATACTTTATTTAAAATGTTTCACCAAGAACCTACACTATTCTCCCTTAACAAAACTTTTTCAGATTGTTTTTTTTTTATAAAAGCCTATTTGTATCTATTTATTTATATAAAACAATCAATAAAATGTTGTGCCTAATTGGCTTATGTAATCTAAAATCACCAGGCCTTCATTGCTGATTCTTAAGACAGAATCAATGAGGTATAGTTGGACATGCAACGCATCCCAGACTGATCCCTTCTCTAGGTCTAATCAAAATGCAGAGCGGACTGGCGTTTAAAGATTAAAAAAGATCATCTTCGACTTCTACTTTCTTCCATGAAAAATATATTAATAATATACAAAGTAAAAATACCTTATTTATGACTTTTGTTCCATGAAAACGTTTAACGAATTCTTCCGGTGTAGCAACTGTGAAATCCTTTTCTTGCAAACGAGAGTTATTTAGTACTGTTCCGTGAGACATGCTGGGCCTTAAAATAAAAAAATAAAAAACTTGTAAAAATTTAGCAGGTAGTTAAAGGAGAAATTAAAATGCTAGATAGATACTATATATTAAATTTGTCCTTGAGAAGGTAAAAGGTATATTTATGATGTGATCGAGCATATATATATACTTTTTTTATTTTTTTTATTTTATCATTATATTAATATATATATATATACATTAGGGTGGTCTTTATTTTTCGACTTTTAAAAAATTGGGTGGGCACTCCGTAATATGATTCTCTACCCTAAAATAATGACTACGTACATTACGAAAAAAAAGGACTAACATACGTACATCCATCCATCCATCCATCCATCTGCATGCCCTATACGAACAAATAGCACTTTTTGGCCTCTGGACGAGACCCTTTGTAATTTTAACCGTGCTAAAATTCAACCTAAATAGATACTACAATTTGTGACTTTGATTGAGACCATGGGTTCCGTAGTCTTTAGCTGAGGACCCTTTGAAGTAAAGCTTGCCGCGAGATCGATCCAATACTTTATCTGCTTCGCTTTATATAGTAAAGTAAAAATGGGGAAATGACTTGCGCTTTTTTGCAGGGTAGATTATTATAGGCTTCCATTATAGAGGCGTGGCTATAAAATGACCGGTGCTGCTACAGGCAAACAGCGAGCGTGCCGCGACAGGTTTGAACATGTTGTGTCTGGTAATCCTTCCCCCCACCCTCTGCTAATATAGAGATAAAAGAAATAAGGAACAAATTTATTTTGAAAATTAAGACAATTTGAATTCACCTACAAGCGTCTCTTATTTTAAAAGATTCATATTTTCAACCTCTTTTAAATTCACTTTTATTACGTTACTACATAATATATGAGGTATGATGAAATGTTGTAATCGAGCATTAGAAAGGATTTTTTTTACTTTACTATACAGGTTATGGTCAAGTATTGTAATCGTGCATGAAAAAAGTGATTTTTTCGAAATATCTCAAAAACGGCTGAAACTATTTTGATTAAAAAAATTGAGCGAAACCATGGTATTTCGCTCTATAAAAAAGCTCTAATAAGTGAACATCGAAAAAATTATATTTTTCGAGATAATAATTCTTTTGTCAAAATGTCTGTTAGTCTGTCCGCCCGTCCGTTAGTCTGTGCGTTATCAAATTTTTGTGGACGAGCTAGCTCAAAAACTAGTGTGAATATCAAAACCAAATTTTACACGTAGTTTTGGTCCATTGAGATTAAGAGCTGATTAGATTTTGGTGCATATCGACCCAAAATTAAGAGGGGTGGAGGGGGGTTAAAAATTAAAAATATAGGCTCTTGTACCAAACTCAACCAAATTTTGTATGCATAATCAGTGGGACCTCAGAGGTCTAAAAATGCAAAAACTAACCTCCCTCCCCTACATGATTATAAATATTTTTTTAAATATTAAATATAAGTGGGGGGCCAGGTTGTATGGTAAAGTCAAGTGGATGGCCACATCAGAACACGTCAGCTTATTTTCATTTGTATTTTCGAAATATCTCAAAAACGGCTGAAACTATTTATTATTCGCCCTGTTAGTTATTTTTGTAAAAAAAACATTGAGACATGAAAATATGTTGTGGTCCCACTTTATAGTGCATATAAAGGCGCCATTCAGTAATTCGTACGACGACGCAAATGAACTTGGTCCCTGTTTAAAATTGTCTATGTACGTCGTGATTACGACCAGAGGCTGACGAAGAAACAATTTTCTAGCTTTGTGAGGAGAAGTGAGTTTGGGTGTTTGAAAATGAATAGGGAAACGATTAAACAAATGAAATTCCATGTGGAGACTAATTTGGATTCAGGAATCGGTAGCTCAATGGTTAAGAGCCTCCCACCAGAGGCACTGAATTATGTAAATGCATTAAAAAAAAAAAATTTTAATAGTTAAGGAAGCCAATTCTATTGTTTGGGGCAGAAAAGTATGTTTGAAAATTGCAAGTTAAATAACTGGGAATATATATATTTCAATATTGTAAAGTTTGAAGTTTCGTTGGAAAAGTTGTTTCACAAAGAAATTTCAACTGAAACCTCCTGGTTTGGATATTCTCATTAGAAGTCAGCGTTTCGACAACTAATTTCCGAGTTGTTTTCAAGTATGCACTTGTTGAAGTAATTTTATAGAGTGAAGACGATAAGGGTTGAGACACATGTTTAAAAAAAAACTACACCTTTGTGTTGATTTTAAAATTGTAGCACAAACCAAAAAAGTGCCAAATCACTAAAATTGTCAGACAGTGTACCGGGCCTTAAAAATTTTTCAGATTTTCCTTCAATTTTGATTGCTATTTTTTTTTTTTTTTAATTCTCATTCTTGTTTGAGAAATCAACCAATTTTTGAAATGATATTTTCAGGCTCACTTCACCCCTTAAACCTTTAAAGTTAACACATATATCCTTATTTTACTCATTCTTCTCAGGATGACAAGATCAACTTCTTAAGGTTTTAATCATTTCGCATCCTTATTTTGATATAAGCCATCTGTCAATGATCCAGTGAAAACCTATTGTACTCGGCTGTTCTAATCTGATAACCTTAGTTTAAAATCTGTGACGTATAAAAGTCAACCCAGTCCAGCTGGGGCATTAGAATTGAATGATGAGGTCCAAGTGGTTAATAGCACTTGCAACTCTATGTATATATGTATATAAAAATGCAATCTCAGTATATATTGCATATATAATATTTGCCAGCTTGTATGTTACAAATAAGCTAAATCAATGTATCTCTGTTAATAAGTTCGTCAAATTATTTGAATTTATAACATCCTTTCTTATGGCGTTTTCTGTTAGATTCAAAGAGAGTTCTGACGTCATTCCTACTATAGCTTTAACATTATGTTTATTTAAGTTTCCAAGGCAACCAATGCACTAAGTGCAAGGAAAAGTGACCAAGAGTAAACTTTATTGAACAAATAAAAATACAATAAAGAGAAATCAACTGAGGTTACCCTCTGCTTGATGCAAATAAACGTATGCATTTGTATAATTAATATTAATATGTATAAAGTATAACATAATTTATTTGTTAGAGACTATAGTTTCGGAAGATTGACTTTCATCATCAGTCTTTTTAAATCAGAAATACCTTATCTATTATTTCTCATAGGTTTAAATATTTGTTTGGATGTAATATATATATATATATATATATATATATATATATATATATGTTTGGGAAATTTTTGATCTCAGATTTTTCATGGGAGCCCTCCACGATAGTCTGGCGATCCCAGGGCTGGATATCTTTTACAGAGTGCCCCGCCCCTGGTTTTGGAGACGGTTCGAGAGTTTTTATTCGGAGCGACCCGGAGTGCTATCGCCGATTGCCAGATGTATCGTGACGGCTAATAATAATGACCACCTTATTGATTTCTTCTGGAGAGATGGCCCAGCCCAACCCTTTTTTCAGCGTTGATCTATTTATTTAATATTTTACCAAGTAGCCTATATTCCCAGTCAAATATTTATTTATTTTTCTGACTCATGGCGGTCTCCTGCCTCATTTATTTATTTATTTTTATTCATTGACTACGGCAACTTCCTGTCTACTTATTTATTTAACTGCTTTTTTTTAATTATTTATTTTTAAACAACAATTTCTTTAAACCCAGTGACATAATCTATTTATTTTTTGTTTTATTTATTTGATTATTTATTTATTTATTCTTCCCAGTGTATTTATTTATTTATTTTTATTATTTGGACGAGCATGCGGTATTTCCTTTTTTATTGTTATTATTATTATTATTTTTATTCTGGTCGCAGTATACTACAGGTTTCACACCGTTCTGCTGTGGCCACACCCTGAGCCACTCAACCGGATCCTGAGTGGGAGGATCGGAGGGCTAGTAAGGGGAGATGTGAGAGCCCTAATAAAAAAATTATATATATAATTAAGTACATATATTTTTTAATTTTTATCTTTGTATTATATGACCATTTTAAGATTAAGTTTTATAATAACTAAAATAAAGAAATATGATATAAAAAGTGCTAAGCTGGACATTTTCAATCAATCCATCCTTTGTATATTCTGATAAAGAGTACTATAATACTTGATCAGCTCGAAACTCTTCAACAGATAAACAAATCAACTCCATCGAAAATTCTTTCGATTAGAATACTTGTATTTTAATCTCGAGCTACTCGGTCTTCTGCTTTCGGGCAGCCCTAGTATTGAATTACTATTTTTTTTTAATATTATTAATGTCCGAAACCTGAAAATAAATCATTTTAAACCATGATTTATTTTTCTGTCATTGTGTCCGGATGCCGATAAACACGAAAGCTCAAGAATGAAAATTTGTATTAATTTCGTTCTGGTGTCAAAAGGTTAGTATTTTTAATGAAGAGAACTTATTAGATTTTGGGCTCGCCAACTTCAGATGTTTTAGTTCAAAAATACAGAAGTCTTTTTTCAATGGTTTTATTGAGATTTTAAAACGTCGAGAAAAAAGCATAAACAAACGCGTGTTTAATTTATTAAATTAATCAATTTATTTAATTATTATATTTTATTATTTAAGACGAAAATCTTATTGAAAATGCTATGGAAAGGGTAAATAATTGAGATAAGATTTCGGATAGGGATAATGGACTTCAGAAAAACCTCATATAAGACCATATAATCAAGAAAAAGACCAAGGGGTAGAAAGAATTACAAGTAATTGAGTTCACATTGATTTTCATCAGTCAAATCGGTTTTATAATATATATTTATCATTAAACAAAATTTCCTTGGCTTATTATTACTAATAATCGTCGGGTGGTGGGAGTATTCGCTAAGTTTTTTTTTATTTTTTTGCTTATTCTTGTTTAGAAATGTCTGAGACATTGAGAAAAATCAAAGGGTGCTTTTTTCAGTTCATCTATCTATGTGTTGCGATTCCATACCCACAATAATTTAATAACGAAAGCTTGAATAAAGTTTGCCCTTTAGTAAAATGTTTATTTTTTTATTTTTTTTTTTATATAAAGAGTTGATTAGATTTTGCGATTTCAAACTACAGAACTTCCGGTTGAAAAATGCAAAAAAATCAATTTTTATGTGCTGAAAGATTGTACTAAAATCCTCACACATGTTTGTAATAAAAAAGTGTAGACCTCTGTGACCAGGGCCAGCCAGAGCTTATGCAGGCCCCAGGGTTGGGTCTTATTGCGAGCTCCATTTTATTAAATAGTACAGTGCTTCCCAACCTGGGGTCCGCAAAAATTTTCAGTAGAAAGTTATTTTTAAAAACTGTTTGTAAGTAAGTTACTATTCTCTGTGATAAAATATAAACATGTGAAATAAAAATTTTGACGAATAAATATTTTTTTTTTTCGGGGGTCAGCGAATTATTTTTTCAGATTTAGGCATGAAAAAGGTTGGGAAGCACTGAAATAGTTGATAAAATAATGCAGGAAACAACTCTTTAGTGGGTCCAGGGACCCTTCCAGAGTTTCAACCCTCCTCTCTGTATGTTATGTGATAGCAGTGGAGGATTTAACGGTGGACGGCCGCTCAGGGGCCCATGAACCTGGAAGGGCCCAGAGAATCCTAAGGCAACATATTAAAGAATTAATCTATTATCAAATTATATTATAATAATGGGCTTGCGCGACGACGATGTAATCTCTCGATTGGCCGTGCATTGGCTTTGAATAAATACCGAGGAATTCAAAAATAATATAAAATATAAAATTTTCGAATAAAAATACTAGAAAGCTGGGGGGGGGTGATTATTAATTATTTTATTATACCAGCTTCGCAGCTGGTAAATAAGTAATTTAAGGCTCTTTTTAATTATACGATCTAGGGTGCCCAAACATCGAAATCCCCTACTATGACACAGCAAGTATTAACTTTTAATTCAAACGATTCTCTGACAAAATATTAGCGGACAGCGTAGTGAGTTATTAAACAAATTTTCCTTTTTCTAACAATTTTGATTTTTTTTGTTTTACATTCTCAAACAGTTTTTGAAATGGGGTCATTTTGGTTCCTTTATATATATAGTGTATTTTATATATATGTATATATATTATATTGTTCTCTTGGCCTACAGTTGAGGGAGTGAGTAACAATTTCAACATCCAAACCACAGTTAAAGTTATAATACCTACTATAAATAGTGAAGTAAGTCATTTAAAAATTATCCCCTACATTCAAGGCACCAGCTATCCCAGGGGTTCTCAACCGGGTGGAATTCCCGCCAAGGGAGAAATTAATCTGAGTGCAAATTTCAAAAGTTTTAAAGAACGTATTCAAGAAATGGTAAAAAAAAACTCAGCTTTCTCATTAGGTAAATATTATTTACTATCTTTATTTCTAAATTAAAATATGAGACGTTATATTTTCAATATTAAAAGCAGATCTATCATTTGAAATAAACTTTTTGAGTTTGGAAATCCTGGAAAGGAGGGAATGACATTCTTTAAAAATGCAGAAGGGGTTCTTTGGAAGAAAAGGGTTGAGAACCTCTGCCCTATCCACTATTAAATTTTGAGGTTTTTAGAAAGACAAAAAAATTATTTGAAAAGATTTTCTTGCCGAGAGTAACAGAGTATAGAAAGAAACATAGAGAGAAACAAAGAGAGAAACAAAGAGGTTGTCCTCTGCTTGATTCAAATAAACATACACACATATATATAAAATATATATATGTAATACTATATATTTATTAAATAAAAACTTTTCAATTATATAGGTATATCTTAAAAAAGACAATAAAAGAGTGTGTCTTCTGCTGGAAAAATAATTTTTTAAATTAATTTATAACGAGACTAAAGTTTCGAGGGCTTTTCTCTTCATCAGTCTATACAATTGATTCACAGGAATTGATGTGTGAAAGTCTTGTGAATCAATTGTATAGACTGATGAAGAGGGGAAAGCCCTCGAAACTTTAGTCTCGTTATAAATTAATTTAAAAAATTTATTTTTCCAGCAGAAAACACACTCTTTTTATTGTCTCTTTTAATTTATGAAAATTCTGCTACACTCGGCAAAAAAGAAACTTTCAATTTATATGTATATTATTTGCATCAAATAGAGGGTAACCATATTGATTTCTCTTTATAAAAAAAATCTAATTATTATATGAAAAGATCTCGGAAGATTATGAAAAAAAAGGTAAAATTCGACAGAAAAGTTTGTAGTAAGTTGTACCTTTGTGTCAAGAATCAGCTTTCAAGCTCAAACAGTAGGTAAACAAACTTTGCAGAGAGTATACCGAGTCTTGAGGAAGCTTTCACTAGTTTCTCTAATTTGTTCATTAATTTAAAATAATAAATTTCAAGATATAAATTAAATATCCAAAAGTATTGAATTATGTAAAAAACGAAATAATTGAATCTAAAAGAAAGGGTATATTAATTAGTTTTTTAAAATAAATTCTAGAGAAGTAAATGAAAAGGAATCAAATAAGAATCACCTGAAGAGAATGAGAAATTATAAATGACAAGCAAATTTAAAATTTAAAGTAGGATAATTTCAAAGTTAGTGTTCGCGCAATATTTAATGCATGCGCACGTGTGGTTCTTTGAAGAACAAACACCACGTTAAGTTATTCCAAGCCGATTCGGGATCCTCTCTATAAATATATAATGTGAAAGTATGTACAAGATGTTATAATACCAAAATTTATATTATTTAAATAATATTATTTTCGGTCAGAATTTAAGGAAACCGGATGTAACTCTCCAAACGCGAAAAGGAGAGTTTGTTTTTGTTTGTTTTTTCAGTCAAAGCTCGTAAAGAAGTTATAGAGAAAAATTAGTTTATATGTGTTCAAAGCCTTCTGGAAAATTCTCAATGCAGAATTCAAAGAAAAAAATAAGACTTCTTACGCTTTACAAATTTAACAATATAGGATTCAGATTCCCTCGATAACTCAAGAACGGAAGGAAGGTCGTAGAAAGTTCGTTCTTATGGCAAAATGTTTGTATTATTTTTTTTAACGAATAACTATTCCACATTTTGGACTTTCTAGTTTCCTATTAAAAATTTGTTTGTTTAATTATTCACAAAGAGAAACAAAGAGGTTGTCCTCTGCTTGATGCAAATAAACATACACACATATATATCGAGATGATATATATATATAATTTATTTATTTGAGACTATAGTTTCGAAGACTTGGTCTTCATTATCAGTCTTTTTTAATTATAAATGTTGTATTTCATGGAGTCAATATTGTATGATATATTGTATCGATATATATGTGTGTATGTTTATTTGCATCAAGCAGAGGACAACCAACCTCTTTGTTTCTCTTTGTGAATCAACAACTCTGCTACTTGCTGCTACTTGTCCGCCACCGTGGTGTAATGGTCAGAATAACTGACTGGCAACCCGGAGGTCTCGGGTTCGATTCCCGGCTATACCCAGACATTTTTTCTGTAGGTATAGGGTCTGGTAATAAAAATTAAGTGGGAGATAAATTTAACCGAATTTATCGCGCGGAGAATTTACCACTGCTCGAAGCCCCTAAAACCTTAGTAAATTGGATATTGAATTGTATCTAAGTTTCTGAGATTGGCTCGTGATCCCGGCTTCTTTTCCTTCTACTCTGTTCTTTTCACGATGGAGGGGCCAGCCCATACAGGCCTTTAGGGGATCCACCTTCTGGTGTATCTCCTTCTCACATCAATATCATTAAAAAAAAAAAAAAAAAACTCTCGGCAAAACAAAAACTTTTCAATGTTTAATTATTATTTATCTATGTTAAAAATCAAAACTTCTTACGCTTTATAAATTTAATAATAGGATTGAGATTCCCTCGATAACTCAAGAATGGAAGGAAAGTCGTGGAAAGTTCGTTCTTTTAACGAATAACTACTCACATTTCGGGCTTTCTAATTTCTTATTAAAAGTGCATAAAACCAAAAAAAATATATATATATTTGTTTATTATTATTGGATAAAAAATGTTTCACCAAGTACAAACACCAAATTCCTTAAAAACTATTTGTTTATATTTTTAAAATGAAAATGAAAATTAGATTTTGAGATTTTAGTCTTCGGAACATCGAGTAAAAAAAAAATAGAAATAATTGAATTTGTAGGTATAATAGGTATTTGGTTGGTGCCTAACAGACGGGTGAAGAGGTTAATGAGATAAAATTTTAGCGTTTGGGTACTTTTTTATCAGATTTGAGTTCGAAAGTTAAATTTGAGAGTAGTTAGTTAATACGAATCTGTGTGTCAAATTTCAACTTATTAGGTACAACTATTCGATAGCTCTCTATATATAATAAAAATCCGATTTTATTCAGATATCCTGCATTTTTTGAGTTTAAATTCTGAAGCTAGACAGCCGAAAATCTAATCAGTTTATTACTAATGAAGCTGTTGAAGCTTTTTTTTAAGTAAATAATATTTTGGTATTAGAGCAAACTCTATATGACCTTCTGTTTTTTGTGTTATCGTGATTCAAACTCACAGGTACTCACACAGTTAGAAAATAAGCATGCTTACTAATTATATTTCCCCTCGTTTCAGACATTGCTAAGCGATTTATCTGCCTGTCTGTCTGTGTGGAATTGTCTGGAATTCAATACGCGCGATAACTCAAGAACGGAAGGTCGTAGAAAGTTCGTTTTTGTAAACAACTTGTTTGTTTGTTTGTTTGTTTGTTTTAAACAAATAAACACTCACAGTTTGGGTTATCTAATTTCCAATTAAATCATTTTGTTCATTTATTATTTAGGTAGGTTTATATTTTCAAATCGAAAAACAATTTAGATTTTGAACCCTAGAGCATCCGAATTTCTAGTTTAAAAATATAGAAAATGAGTAAGCTAATAAGTGAATTTTTATATCGGTAGGTGCTTATCGAATGGGAGAAGCCAATGAGCTGTAAATTTCGCACCAGAAGTTTGAAACGAATCAACTAAGCAATCCTCTGTCACATGTTTCAGCTTTCCACGCCAAAAAATGTCAAAAAGTGCCAAGTATTCAGAATTAGGGAAAACAATCTTTAACATTTTTTCACTGCTTTTTCTCAATTTTTAATAATATAAATCAAATAAGTCTGATAATGTTTGAGATACTGAAACTCAATCTTTAAGACTCGTAATTTGGAGAAAATTTTGCTATATATATATATATGATTTGAAATACTATTAGTTTTCTTTAAATGTTTCAGGTCAAGCGACAGACTTTTGTTTTGAATTCCTGAATAACTCACAAAGATTTTAATCTAACCCTTTCGGTTTCTACTATAGGTCGATTAAAGAATTGCCTGGGGCGAAATTTTAATTCTGAGACAACCATTCATTATAAGGGATTTGGGTGTGATCTTTCGTTGCCTACCTGTCCGCATTTGATACTCAAGGATTTACAATCAGAATCGAACTTAGCAAAAATAAAAAGATAAAGAATTAGTTAATAATTATTGGTAAATCTAAATGTCGGAGTGGGTGCTCATACTTGAGAATAATCGCAGAATAAGTCGATCGAAACGTCGTAGTTGTATTGTATTATTTGTTCTTGTTTAATAAATAATTATAATTAATTATGTGTGATTTCACTAAAAATTCAAATTTTAATCAAATTATTCACAAAAATAAAAGCTTCAACAGCTACATTACTAGATCTGAATGTATTACATAAATATTAATAATCATAGAAAATATATTTGTAATTACTATCCTTGAACTTATTTAAGAACTTGATAAGATAATCGTATAATGGTATATTCAAGGGCATATAAATTAAATATAAGAAATTTGGAAAAACTAAATTACCATTAAGAAAGAAAATTAGTAATATCTATTATTTACTTTACCACATAGGAGAATGGTCAAGTATGGCAATTAATGAAGAAAATGGTTTTTTGCTTCGTTTTTCGAAATATCTAAAAATGGCTGAAACTATTTTGATTCAAAAATTGGGCGAAACCACATTTCTGGTCACAAAGCCCTAATGATTTGATCATCGAAAAAAATTATATTTTTCAGAGATATTAATTATTTACTAAATCATCATATTAGAACGAAAGCAAATTGTGCAAGCCTAGTTCAAAAACTAATGGGAATATCAAATTGAAATTTGATAGGAGATTCTTTACATTGAGATTAAGAGGATGTTAGATATTAGTTGAAATCGAGCCAAAAACTAAATGGAGGGCTCTTCAAAGAAATGAAATTTAGAATCAAACTAAAATAAGCAAATACAAAACAAAACAAAAAAATTGAATTCTTAAAGTTATCTTTTTTGGGGGGGGGAAGAATTGTAGGGGGGCTCAAAAAATAGATCTAAAATATAACTTCAAGACCCTTTGATCGATTTGAAGAAATCGCACATGCAACCTATGTGACTTATGAAAATGACTCACTATGTGAAATTAATAGTGAATCAAAGAAGGAGGTTCTAAAAATAATTTAAAAATAACAAAATTAATAAATTATTTTATAAAATATAAGGAGGGCAGGTTGAATGGTGAAATGATGTGGATGGCCACATCAGTTTATTTATTAGTTAATTTTCAGTAAATATTTATATTTTTTCATTTATTTAGAGTTTTAAGAATCACTCTGCGACTAGAGGGATGAGACAGCTGCCCTCCTGACCATAGCTGGGGTAGCCCATCAGTATATTCAATGTAATAAATTTTTTTAGGTTTGACCATCAAATTGCACATTAGAAATGGTAATTTAAATAGATTTTATTTTGAAATTACTCCTCAGTTTTGGCAAATCAAAATTCCGGGTAATTCTACATGCTGTGTAGTGAGTTGCACTACGAGTAAGCAGCTGTCATTCATTACCCCACTAAAAAATAATATAAAACATACGAATTTTTATCTCTGTTACGAAATAAGTCAAAACGTAATTTAAATTGAAAATATTTTGTTTTGGCGAGAGTATCATCGTTTTTGATTCATAGAAAAAAAATCATGAAATTGTCCTCTGCTTGATGCAAATATACATATACGTATATATAACGAATATAAATATGTATGTGTTACTAGTGTGGTCTTTATTTTGGGTATTTTTGAATTTTTACGCTGACACAGGCTCATATGGTTCGAAATAAATAAATAAAAATATTCCCCAAGTTTCAAGTCTCTGTCTCAATTTTCACTTTTGAAGAAGAGCGATGTAAGTTTCTCATCTAAATAACATGGGGTTTTGGCATTGAACGATCAATTTTTTATTCCGACCAAAGTAATCGTTCAAAAAATTTGAAACTCTTTAGGTTTTATCCTTATAATAGTAGCTATCCTTCAGAATTTTTACAAATTTTTAACTATTATAATTTTGGAGTTACAGCTAGATAAAATAATGCTATATCTTAGGGTTAGTAATTTTAGACCCCAAAATTATAATAGCTAAAAATCTGTAAAAATTCTGAGGATAACTACTTATTATAAGGATAAAGTCTACAGAGTTTAAAATTTTTTAAATCGTTACTTTGGCCGGAATAAAAAATTGATCGTTCAATGTCAAAAACCCCATGTTATTTAGATGGGAAACTTGCATCACTGTGCGGCACAGGTTAAAATTGAGATAGACTTGAAACTTGGGGATTTTTTTTATTTATTTCAAACTATATGAGCCTCTGTCAGCCTAAAAATTAGAAAATACCCAAAATAAGGACCACCCTAATGTATTACGCCTAAACAATGAATATGCCTATATCTGGAAATAGGCAACGTTCTGCCGAATTTATGAATTGAGCAAATCACCAGCCAATTTCTGAAATTAAGAAATGTCATTGACGATTTCAACTAATAATCAAATTTTATTTATTATTTTTTAAACATATTATGTCAACTAATAAGATATTTAAGTGGCAGCAGATAGGCCAAAAAAATAAAAATGTAATTTTTAGTAAATACAATATTATATTCTCGATAATTTTAAGTACATACAATTTAGATTTTTTTTTGCACTTTTGTTTAATTTAGATAAATAAAATATTAACTATAAAAAGTTGGATTTCCTTGCATAAAAACTAGCGCTAGATTGAAATGGTCAATGACTTTTCTTAATTCTGGAAATCGGCAATCGATTTGTAAAATGTTGCCTATTTCCAGAAATAGGCAATTTCACAAATTAGGCATAACATATACCTATAATTAATTTATTTGTTAGAGACTATAGTTTCGAAAGTTATACCTTCATCATCAGTCTTTTTAATTAAAAATATTCTGTGTGTTATTTCTCATAGGTTGAAATACCCGATTGGATGTAGGTAAATTAGTTTTGTTGATATAATAAGATGGTCATTCAAGAAAAATTATCAAATAAATTATATATTAATATATGTTTATTTGAATCGAGTATAGAACAACCTCATTGATTTCTATTCATGTTCTTCTTCTTCGAGTGCCATACCCGAAACAGGTGTCGGCTCCTCTCCACATATACCTGTGCTGAGTGTGTTTAGTTGTTTTACACAGATATACGGGACCTACTTTTTAACGCCGGTTCCGAACGACTCTATTCATGTGATTACTACTTAATAATTATTATTATTATGTTTTGAGGATTCCTGAATGAAAAAAAAATGTTTAATGCGTTTTGTCGGTTTGTTAGTAAATGACACTGTTGATCTATTTTTATAGATAATAGAAACATCATTTACCAGAATAGCCTTGTTGGAAAATAGAATTTATTCTTTCCGTACGTATATAGATGGTTTGAAAAAATTATAATTCGATCAAAGTTTGCGTTTTAATATAGATAATGGTTATAGATTAAGTTATTTCCACTATTTAACTTAAATATAGCTAAAATATTATTTATTTCTGTATAAATTACTAGTTTGAGAAGGTCAAAACTCTAAGCTATTTTTTGCCCTTCGATATACGTATTATATAAAGCAATTTATTTTATTAATTAATCAATAACTGATAAATTTTAAATAGATTTGAAGATATATAAAAATGTATTATATGTGAGAAGGTTCGCCCCTTGACGAGTCGAACCCGAGCACTAAGCCTGCTTTCAGGCAGGTATCCTAATCCTAGAGACGAATTTGTTTTTACAATATTTTAAAAAATTCCATCTATTTTTCATAAATTAAAAATTGTAAAACTTTCAAATGTTCGAATTAATCATTTTCATTAATAAAAAGAAATAAGATGATAACTCTTCCAATTATATTCTATCGTCATATGTTAGAGGTCATTTGAATATTTTAATTTTATAAGGTGCCTGAGAACGATATAGCACGTTAATTTTTTATCTAAAAATTTAAATTTTTTAAATTTTATTTTTATCATTTGAAATAAACTTTTTGAATTAGAAAATCCTGGAAAGGGGGAATGGCATTGTTACAAAATTGCAGAAGGGTTCATTGCAAGAAAAAGGTTGGAGAATCTCTGAACTAAGCACTAGAAAACAACTCCAAAATTGAGAGTTGAAACATTGTGCTTTCTGAAGAATATCTCCAAAAAATGTCCAATCTAGGTGGTATAGGAGCCAAAAATGTTCTACTTGTAAGGTATAGATATTAATCATTTAAATACTGCACATATTTTACCAATGTATATCCTAAAACAGGGGCCTTCAAACTATGCATCGCGGAGAGCTTTCAGGTGCACTGCGACGATGTGGATACTTTACTAAAAAAACAATGTTACATCTTCAAAATAAATAAATAAAAAAAGCTATATAATAAAAAATCATTAGAATCTAGTCTAATGATTAGATGATTAAGCGGTATTACAAGTATTTTGTAAATTGTAAATATACTGAATTTGTTATTTTCTACGTTTTGAGAGATGTGCATCGCGGAACTTTTACTGAAAATTTGGTGCACCGATCGTGAAAAAGTTTGAAGGCCCCTGTCCTAAATTCTCCCATTCTGTTTATTAAAACGGAGTAAGCATCTTGATAGCGCAATACAAAAAGCCAGCCTTTAGGGATGGTCCTGTCCAGTAGTTGACAAAAGAATAAAGACAAAAGAACTAAAGAAAAAAAATTGGAATAATTTAGATTGATTACATAAGATATGCTTTCAAAGAAATTCAATATTAATAATATTCCTATTGTAAAATAAGAAAGAATAGTATATATTGGCGGATGATGTGATTATTGATAATAACATTGGCGAAGTCTGAATACAATTGTGCTAAGTTATTTTGATTAAGAGTCATTATAGTGCAAATTCAAGTACCTAATTATATATGTGCAATATTTATATACATATATAAATAATATATTTGTCATTAAATATAAAAGATGAAACTAATTGGGAAATGTAATTAAATATAAAAATTGAAGGAAAAAATTAAATCTACTAAGACTCGGTACCTCTTTGTGAATGTGGTTGATTTTGCAAGTGCAAGAGGAGGTTTTGAAATAAAAAGCTGAAACTTGGCATATAAAGGCACTACGATTTAAAGTGAACCTTTTAATACATTAGATCCGTTCAATAGTCATATATTGAATCAATTTATTCTCAGCTCAACGTTTTGCAAATGCATACATTTTGTCAATAGAAGGGACTTTCTACGACATTTTGGTCTTGAGAGGTCGTGGGTATAGAAGTATAGATCCAGTCAAATAGATATATAGATATAGATATATAGAAAGACCAAAAAAATCATGCTTGAAAATGATTTCTTTTCACCCGTGACACTTCTTAGTTCCTTACAAATTTTGGAGCCAAATTTCATCTCATTATAACCATTCAATAGCAATTTGATTTTTTCTCATTATCTCCATTTCTAAACCTTCTAAACCTTGGAAGTACAAAAATATTATCAGTTCTTCGTTTCAGAAATATAAACATTTTGGCAGAAGAACGGAATTTCTACAAGCTTCCCTCTTTGAGTTGTCATTGGTTTTGAAATCAGATAGACAGACACACACATAACTGGAAAAAGGCACGTTTTAGACATTTCTAGGCATAAATAAGCAATGAATTTCATACTCCAGCCGCCTGGAGTTTCACTCGAGTAAAACGTTCTTAAATTCCAATATTGGTATAGATATAAGAAAATTATAAATAAAAGTAACGACATAATCGTGTCACAAATTTTATCTAACAATGATTAAATCAGTTGGTTTCCGGCCCTCAACTCATGAAGGAACACAATCACAGATGTGATGATGAAACGATGTATGTTTTGAATGTTTATTTTTAATATATATATTATTTTTAAATTAATAATAAAGGAAGAATATCGCTAAGTCGAGATTGACTCATGCGTCGTGATAACAAGAGAAGAAAAATTCAGGTGTTGGGTTGAAGTCGAAGATACCTGTGTAAGTCTTGAATGATTGAGGGTAAAGGTCGTGAGATTTACAGTCTCTTCTTTGTTCTATTTGTATTCATCTTAACTTGCACAAATTTATTCATTCTTTACTTATCAACCAATAAGAATATAAAAACTAATTTGATATCTCACTATTTTGGAAGATATAGATAAGATTCGGAACACGCGGTATGCGAGTCTAGCTCGCACTTGGCCGCCAGGTTTTTTATTCGGAAATACTTACTTTTCGATTAGATGTGCGGTTTCGTGAAATTTTATATTTTGAGCCCTAGCTTAAATTAATAATAATAAATATTAGACTGAAGATGAATGCAAAGCCTTCGATACTATTATCTCAAATAAATAGAAATACGTCGACTCTCGATAATTTGAAATTCAAGGGACTGCAAGAAAAATTCTGAATTATCGAGACTTCGCATTATCAAGAAGTTTGAATTATCAAGAGGAAAAGAAAAAATTCGAATTATTAAGAGTTTTTATTATATTTTTGAAAATATGTATGAGCTTACATAAATTTTATATATAGCCTCAAGTAAAAAAGTAAAAATAATGAAAACAACAAAAAACTGCATATGTATTAACATTGCAATAGATAATAACAAACATTACGCGGAAATTGAGGAGTAAACATTGCTAGGAAAAATTCGAATTATAAAGGGGATAAGTGGCTTAGTTCGAATTATAGAACGTTCTCTGCCCCTCTTGTTACGAAAAAGATTTCGAGTTATCGAGCGTATCAAAATACACAGCATTTTTTCGATTTACCTAAATTAACAGCTGAAGAGTTCGAATTATCCAAAAATTCGAATTATCGAGAGTCGACTGTATATTAAAAAGAGAAGAAAACAATTTTTATTTGTTTCTAAGGATGTAAACACAACTCTGATTAAAATAAAATAATCTCTTAAAAAAAGACTTAATTTTTATTAAAGAATATAAGCTACTGGATGATTTCACCTTCTCTCGAGAATCGAACCCGAGTGCCAAAAATGGAATCAAGCCCTTGGCTTGACCATTCTGGCATATAAACAAATTTATTTCTAGCACTTCGGATTCTGCTACTATCGGGAATTTGATCTTTTATTAGTCTTTAATATTTTATCATCTTTATTAGTGGATATATTAATCGTTAATGTAGAATTTCGATTTTTAATGATTGAACGTTATTTAGTTGACACTTTAAATAATCTTAAATAGTTTTTATCAATAATTATGTCATATTCAATATTTGTTATGCCAATTCATTTCACAGGTGTGTATTGTTTATATATATTTATAAATTCTAAGTACATATAACAAATGAGAGATAACTATGACAATATATATATATATATATATATATAGGTATCGGTGGCGGTTGGTGACTTTTCAACCAGGGGATGCTGTGCAAAAAAGTACCCTTCATTTTTTGAAATTTATTTTAATCTTCGCTTTTTTTTGCAAATTTCATCGAATTACGGCATCATTTTCGTTATTTTTCAAATTTAACATTAGATTTTTAAAAATATATATTTTGGGACCTTCGCCCCAAACGGATACTGCTTTGTGTGAGTGAGGGTAGGAGTCAGAAATTAATTCTTGTGACTTAAACTCCACAGTCCCTGAGATGGAAATCGACCATCTTCCACAATGAATCAGCCTGTCCATATAAGAAAATCTTAAATTTCTCCTAATTCTATTGCTATAAGCAAGCTATGACTTGTCTATAGCACTCTTAGTTATTTCCGATCTTATATATTGAGAGTTCTTAGAAATGGATTAGTCCAAAGATTCTCGAATCATCTTTATTTATTCCTTTTTGGTATTATTACTATTTTAATAGTTTCTCAGTGAGAACAATTTTTATTCGACTAAAACTCATCTGCACTTGTCTTTGACATGCTTGAACTGGAAGATATACACAGGCAGGGACTTCAAACCTTCTATCCGCACACTTTTCGGAAAAATCATTCATTTTAATTGCCCCTTGAAACTATGCAACAATTTTATTTCATTTCGAGAACCAATATACTTACTTTTCAAAACAAAAAATGTTTTTTTATAGAAATATTTGAAATAAGGGATAATAATTTGAAAATTTAAAGATCCTCCTGAAATTTTGAAGTCAACCTTATATATTTATGAAAATACTCTAATGTTTGAAATTTTAGGGATGGGCCGCATCCAAAGCATCCAGTACCGCACTCCAGTGATAGGTATACATATATATAGTATGTGATGTATATCGAAAAATCAAAATCTCCGAAATAGGCAAAAATGAGAGTTGAGTGTTTTAATGTATTACTGGTTGTGTGATCTTTAAAAGCTGAAATTAGGTATTCTTGATGAAACATTCTCATTCACAAGGTTTAATATTTTTTTTTTACTTTCATTTAGTCTTTCTAAATGTCTGTGAGTATAAATAAGTTTGTTTCGAAAGATTAGAAACTTAATAGTCAAGAATTCAGTTCCCGGGCACTGTTTATTTTTAAAAAAATACATACCAAGTGATTTACTTATAATTTAATTAACTTGTAATATTATTTTAAATTATGTTATTTTAATGTAAGTTGTTTTAAATTCGGAGTAAATAAAGTCATGAGATGGGCACTAAACATGTCAGAATATTTTTCTAATTACAAAAAAAAAAATCTAGAATCAACATATGCAAGATTTCCTCTTACGTCATAGGTGTGGTAGAAGTTGAGGAATATTTAAGAATTATTACCTACTAATCATTATATTTTACAAACTTTCCCCTTTGCGCTTTTCAAGTTTTTACATGAATATTTAACGTCTGAAGTTAATTGTGAATCCTGGTTTTGTAGAATTGAAAATTTTAAGATTCTGAAAAAGTAAAGGGATGAAGGGTATTTAATTCTTTATAATTATAAGACATAAAGATACGCAAAATAATCTCTAGCTCAGGGGTTCTGAACCGGGGTGGAATTTCCCCCCAATGGGGAATTGAACTGGGTATAAAGTTTTCAAGAACGCGTTAAAGAACTGGCAAAAAAAACACCTCAGCTTTCTCATTAGGTAATTACTTATCTTTATCTTTAAATGGAAATATGATAGGTTGTATTTTCAATATTAAAAGCATATTATTTTAAATAATTTTTTTTTCGTTAGAAAATCCTGGAAAGGAGGGTTTCATTGGAAGAGAAAAAGGTTGAGAACCTCTGCTCTAGCTCTATAAAAGAAATACTAGATATAATCGATGAAGACCATGAAATTAGAAGAATTGAAAGGGTCAAAACGAGAAGATGAATGCTTGCATGACATGAAGTAGAGTCTCTAGAAATACTAGAGGCAGTTGCATTTGTTTTAATTTTAACACAAATTTCGCATCAAAGAGTATTTAGAGGCGATTTTTGATTCTTTTACCTCAGATACAAGGGCCATTTAGCAATATTCTTGTAATGTGGTACTTTACATGTTTTGTTTTATGTGTGCGAGTTTCAATGTAAATTAGTGAAGGTGCCTGATAAATTTTTGCAGTGAGCGGGACTTGAACTCGAGTCTTTTGCTCTGTAATCAAGAACGCTACTATCGAACAAATTATACACAAAAAATTTTCAAATTGAAAAAAATAGGATTCAAAATGTTTTTCTCCAACATAGGAATAAATATTTAAAGTAGGCGTGTCCACAGGGGGGAGGGGTGATAATTGTTGAATTTTAGCATTAAGTATATGCAAAAAATAAAAACGGTCAAGTCTTATAACTTCAACAAAAGGTAATAAAAATATCTTATAATTCTTTCGAAGTGAATAAAATCGGAGGGGGAGTATTTTTTCTTGAAACGGGGGGGGGGGGGGTTACTTTCCATGAAACCGGGGGTTGAGTCATGAAGATAGGGGGGCACCCCTGTTTAAAAACTAAATAAGAAAAACAATTTTTTATATAATAATGTTTTGTTTGATTAAAAATATCCTCTGTACATAATCAAATGGGAGAAAAATGTCTAAGCCTAACCCGGACAAATGAAATAGTTTCAGCTAAAACCGAGGGGTGATTCGCGATTGGAAGTAGATGTACACCCCTTTGGAAGTATTTTGGAAGTACTTGGAAATATTTGGAAGTACTTGGAAATATTTAAAAGTATTTGGAAATATTTGAAACTGTTTGGGAATATTTGGAAGAATTTGGAAATATTTGAAAGTACTTGGAAATATTTGGAAGGACTTGGAAATATTCGGAAGTACTTGGAAATATTTGGAATTACTTGGAAATATTTGGAATTACTTGGAAATATTTGGAAGTACTTGGAAATATTTGGAAGTACAAGTGGAAGTAGGTGTACAGCATATTAGGTCGCGGTTCACCCCTCGGCTCAAACTATTTTATTTTTCAAAAATTTTCAAAACAGGAAAATAGGTATTTAATATTTTTAAACTATAGAGTATAATTATAAAAACATTAACCCTGTAGAGTTTCTAAAGGGAATCAAAGAAGGTACTCAAAGCAGTGTGAACTTGAACTATTCATTCTTAGTCTAGTTTCTAAATGCTGATAAAAGTCATAATATTTAACTATTAGAATTCGATTATGTATTATTCTTAAAAAAAAAATAGACAATTATGATAGGACGTCTATTTTGCTATTTTATTGCTTTCTTTGTCATAAAGGTAATAAATTTTTATTCAAGTCATTTGAATTAAAAGTTATTCTTAAATAAAATAATTAATATCCTTTCATAAGAGAAATTGATATTATTTGTTTCGCATGAATTTCATTCTATTCAATTAAATTATTACAATTTTATAGAACTTCCCTGTAAAATTAAAATTTGAAAAATATAACTTACTAGGTGGGTTTCACAAATAATTCATGTTATTATATATGTGTGAAACGTACCTAGTAATTTATATTTTTTAAATTTAATTTTATTAAATATGTTTCACTTAGAACCTACACCATTCTCCCTGAACAAAAAAGAACTTCTGTCTACGGTTAAATAATATAATTAATTTAATTAATAGTTCTCGTCCCTTGATTGAGAGATACCGTTAAATAAATCTTTTAAAATTCTATTAAACCTGTTTTTTCGATTTTTAATTTGACGATTTATAGTAGTTCTCTATAAAGATAATAAAGTCGTCCCACTCTGACTTCGCAACTATTTGATTTGAAAATTTATAAAATTTCATGAAAGTAGTTGTTTACTTTGAGTACTTTCGAAAGAAATTATTAAGGTTGCTTTAAAATAATTAGTTTAGATAATAGATATATGCTTGTGACGCCTGAGTGGTGCACTATCAGGTTACGTACGCTACCTCTTCGGAACCATTAAGGTAGTTCTTTCACAAATGCAAAAATTCAAGAAGTCTATGAAATTTGGAATATAGGTCATTAAAAGCATAATACACATACTGTTAAAATTTGAAGACGATTTACCAGACCAAACATGAAATAATTGCAATTAAAAATGGCATTTTTAACATAGGGTAGATAGGGAAAGGGTGGGGATATGATCATTATTTTATTTTTTTTCATTGAAGGACTTTCACCATCTTGATGAAAAACTAATATTTGTTAGAATAATATATTCGGAGTAACTTAAAAAAATTGAAATTATTTACCACGTAGTTTTGATAAAAAACAAAAAAAACCTATTTGGGCTATTATTTTTAGTGGAGGGGATGTAAGCACAATGGCTTGGAAACGATCCGCAAGTATGTGTGTATCTATATAGAGATTTCGTAGTGTGAGTGGACAGTAAGGTTAAAAAAATACCCTAAAATTTTAGTTCCTTTCATATTTATAGAGTGGTTATGAGGCTAAAACTTTTTGTGTGAATTGTCGTGAAAGAACCTCCTTAACCGCGCGAGCCAGGCTCACACATGTCAGATTTTTAAATGAAAATTGAATTTGAAATTAAACTATTTTCTTGAAAAAGAATATGATCCAAATTCTTAATACCTTTAATTTAAATATAATAAATATTATTTTGTGTTAGATGAAAATAATTAAATAAAAATCAATTCATCCAAAATGTTGAGTTTTTTAATGACATTGAACGTTTATGATGATTTATTTAAATTAAGAATACATTTTAACCTAATTATTTATTTAATGACTTAAAATGATTATCTAAAAAAATTTCGAATACTGTTTTCGGTTAAGAATACGGTAAAATATACAATACTATGGGTAGATCTATTAATTTTTATAAGGAATAAATTTAAGTATATCTACTGCTTTATGTACACATAGATAAATATACATATACATGTAAAATAAAAATATATAATTATAGGTATATGTATGTAAGTATTTTTAAAAAATCAAGAGTGTCGTCTTTCTCTGAAAAATATCATCTAAGATGTAAGAAAAAAATATGTCAAAAGGGCTGTCGACCCCTCAGGAATCGAACCTAAGTGCCAAGAAAATTATTCTGGCCATGCCATTCCCCTGAGACCATAAGTGTTTCTGACATATAAACTGTCAATAATCTACAAATTTTCATCGTAAAATTACCCTGATCAAAATACAATATTTAAACAAACATTTTAATTAGAAACAAGTGAGTGTTTCAAATAATGAAAAATGTATGCATCTTTTCTAATTATTTAATTAATTTGATCCTATAGTTTCTAAGATTCTACCTTTATCTTCATTCTACTACAAATATTTTACACGAACATTCAATATTAAATAGCGGTTAGATTAATTTGATTAGATAGAAGAAAGTGAATCATTCGAATGAAATGGGGATCAAGTGTGAAATATTTGTAAAAGATTGAAGATAGAGTAAAGGCTATAAGCTCATATTAATGAACCAAGGTATATATTGAATTAGGGAATAAAGAAAAAATGTATTATAGACAAAAGGATCTAGCGCACTTTGAGCCTGTTTTGATTATGCCTCAAAGTTTTATGAAAATTTTTCGAAATTTGGGTGACTTGATAGTTGGGGAAATATTTAAATATGTATGTATATTATTCTATATTTAGGAAGATTCAGGTCCCTGATTATTATTTTAAAATTCTAAATTCTTAGGAATATCGACAATGGTTTCAAAAAACAAATTGTAATTCTCGATGAACGTTTCGTTGATTAATTACAACTTCCTCAGCAAACTTAGATTTTTTTATCTTTTCAGGGTATTGAAATTATTTATCTATTTAAATTCGTTATTTCTGAGAGAACCTTCATATCCCAAATACAACCAATAATTCGCTTTTTGTTCCTTCAAATGCTTCATTGTTGTTTAATGGGCCAAGTTTTTTCATGAACATATTCAAAGGACAAAGCGTTTGAAGGGAGAAAAAGAGAATTCATAGTTGTATTTGAGATATGAAGGTCCCCTCAGAAATAAACAATTTAAATTAGTAAAATAATATCAATGAGCTTAAAACATAAAAAATCTAAGTTGCTGAGGAAGTTGTAATTCAGAACGAAACGCTCAAAGAGAATTATTTTTTTTTGAAACCGTTGTCCACATTCATAAGAAATTTACAATTTAAAAATTATTTTATATATTAAATTTTCACAGATTAGTATGTGAAGAAAAAGAGGTAAATCGGTAGGGGCCCAATTTTTTGGATTAATTTTATTAAAATTGTCACTAATTTAAATTGGAATAAAAATACATGAGAAAAAAAGAAAATTTTTTGATCACGTTTTGCATAGGGCCCCTCATCAGTTACAAGTTAAATTTGTTAAAGTATAAGGTACATATACATTTTTCAATAATCATGCATTTAAAAAATAGTTAATATTATAAGGGCAGGTTTTTATGTGTGACTTTTTATTAGCCAACGTTTCGTCGACTTTGCCGACTTCTTCAGGGCTTCTACAATTATAAGATCATTATTAATATCATGTTTGTTCTGAAATTATAATGTACTCTTGCAACTTGATATTAATAATGTTCTTATAATTGTAGAACACCTGAAGAAGTCGGCAAAGTCGACCTAGGTTTGATTAAATAAATACTTCCATACACATAAATAAATATATAGAGACTTAAATTTCGAAGGCTGTGCCATAATCTTCAATCTGATTTAAATATTATTCATTCAGTTGAGAATCAAAGTTTTCGAATTTATGTAAACCCATAAACATTCACAATTTATTTCAATTAAACTGAAGATAAAGTCAAAGCTTTCGAAACTAATCGCAAATAAGAAATTTAATAATTATACTAAATTTGATTTTTTTAACTAAAGAAGTTGAGAAGAATTTTCTTTAAATATAAATCATTTTCTGAGAGTTTTACAGGACTTTATATTGTTTTTTACTTGTTTGAAAAAGTATTTATAAATTATATCTTGATAAATATTTCAAGTTTTTTATTAATTTAATTGATGAATTTTCTGGGTAAATAATTATAAAATTTTGGTGGCTTTTGCCATTAAAATAGTAGATTTTTGAGTGAAAATTTTCATCGATTTTCAGCTTTGCTTCATACAAAATCGGTTATTTTATACCAAAAAATGAGTGATTTTAAAATTGCTAAAATATATTATACAAATCAACGAAATATAGTAATGTTATGTTAAGCCACGAAAATTAATTAATTGATTTAATAAAAAATAAAAAAATATACTTAATTTCAATAAATTTTTTAAAGAAGTAAAAAAAAAAGCAAAAAATTAAAAAATCTTTTAAAAAAATTATATATAAGAAACCAATATAAATTATTTGATAAAAACAATCAGAAATACCTACTATGTAACAAACGTCTGGAACAAAATTTTCGCAAGATATCAATTTAAAAAATTTATTTTTTAATTTGAAAGACAATTTTTTCCGAAAAGTTTTATAAATAATTATACTAATTTTTTATTGTTCTTATAAAAAAATTAATATTTGTTTCTTAACATAATACCTACAATCAAGAGTTTCATATTATAATTTATATATAAATATATATATTTACAAAAGCAGATTAGACTCAATGATTTATTTTTAAAATTTAACATCTCTGCTAAACTATTTTAATTTAAAAATAAAATAAAAAACACCTACATGCCTCTGTCTACCAAACATATGAGGTGTTTTTTTTTTATTTAATTAATGAATAGCATGAATAAAATAAATATTTTATCGATTTCAAAAACTAGGTTGATTTTATTTAAAATAGAAAATAAATCGAATGAATATAATTAGTGAATAAAATTGTACAATAGAATGGGTTAGTTATGGGTATTGAGATGTTAAAAAACAGCTGAAATGAAGAATGCATTTTTAAAAATTAACTGTAAAACTTTTACTAAACTCACCGTTAGAAATATATAGAACAAATACCTAAAAGTGCAAATTATCGTCAGTGTAATCAGTCTCACTCGTTTGGGTGATTGTTTGGGCAAATATTCAGGGGAGAATCGAGTAGGTTTGACGCTTGGAAAGTTGAAGTTTTGAAAAACCGGGCGGAAGTCCGCTCGGATGGCGGACTGTGTGTGCGACTCGGCCTCAATGGGTCGACTGACTGGCCGAATGGCCAGGCGAAAAAAGATAAAAATGGAGGAGGGGACTGAAGGAGGGGCAAAAGGCTGTCAGTCTGTCAGTAAGGTCACTGGTCACAAGGAGAAGACCCCGGTGATGACCACGTTGACCAAGGGACCCACGTGCTAGCCACGATCGCATTTCCATGACCAGCTCATGTGGACAGGACAGTCGTAACAGATAGGCAGATTCCCGTTACCATGGATCAGGATGACCATTCATTCCTCCTCGCCGGCTCACCTTGACACTCTTTTTTCTATCTCTCTCTGTTTATTTCATTAAACATAATCCATATGAACTCTTCATCTTGCTCAAGACAATATTCAGGCGCGGAGTTCCGAAAAATGTACTACCTACATATCTAAAAGTCCGTCAGGTCGATGGTACGTACCTACGTGAGTTTGATTTTTAAGAGAATAAACTGGCCAAGCGAATCGGACTCGAATAGCGAGGGTTCATTACAGACCCAAGGGCACTTTTTTTAAGCCCACCCCAACCATATATTTTTTTGAAGACAATAGTGGCTAATTTTCGGGTAATAAAAATAATCTATCTATACTTATTATAATCGACTTGTGCGACGACGCCTACGTGATTTTTTTTAATTTTAAAATCCACTAATAATTCATGACAAATAAAATTGATTAAAATTAGGAAATTATTACCTTAAAACCCCATGAGAAATAAAATTTGTTAAAATTAAGAAATTTAAATTATTTATTATCTTAAAACCCACTACGGAGTCACAGGTGGCGAAGCCCCCTGGCCAGCAAGATGCCCGCCGAATTATAATATTGTTATTAATAATTTAATTTAGCATAAATCTTTAAATCTTTATAGACTATCTAGTATACAATATATTGGGACTAGGCCACAAGAGAGGTATTGTGTTCTCATATAAATTAAAATTCTTTTTTCAATGAGTTGTACTTGGATTTACAAATTTGAGAACAACCATCTCCATAAATTTTATATCGAGTTTTGCAGTGTATCAAAATTGCATTACTTGATCATATATTTTTGTACATCTCTTACAATGATATCTTTATCCATCTTGTTAAGACATTTCTTATGTGTTTTAGACTGAGGATGGTAACGAGTCGTTGCCGAAACTGTTTCATTATTTAACAAATATCAAAATAAAATAAAATTTTGATTACATAAAACATTTAATAAATTCTAAGTAATGTATATAATATATATATATATATAAAACAAAACGAATTTACTCGTATATATTCGTTATAATTATATTATATGTTTATATGTATACATGTTTATTTGCATCAAGCAGAGAACAATCTCTTTTGAACTTTTATGTTATATTGTTATTTAATTTTATTAAATAATTATAAATGTATTTTTTAACTATATATATGGTATTTACCTAGTTTTTAGACTGGATAAGATTATCAATACGCTGTTTTAGACATCTATCAATGCTAGTGATCCTAGCAGAGTCTACGAAGGTGAAACCCCAGTGTGTTTGGTTGCCTATTTACAGGCGCTTGGGAGAGTGAAGTGATGGTAAATAACTATGTAAAATAAATTATCAAAGGTTTATTATTATTATTTTTTTTTTATTAGCACCTTTACTTTAGCTCAGCTGTTTGATTTTTGTCAATAATTAAGAAACTAAAATCATTTTTTCATGAAATCAAAAAGACTGTTTTATTTGAAAATCATAACTCGAAAGCTGCAGGTTATACTGTTTGAAAATTGTCAAATATATTTTTGGATGGACTATTATTATTATTTCAAAGGATTTCAATTCTTTTCTCTGTCGAGTACAAAAGTCAACAAGTTTGAGGCAAAATTAAAATTGGTTCACATTTACGCGTTGAAAAAGATATGATTTAATAACTTTTAAGGAGATAGGTGTTGGTTATAGGTGAAACATTTTTTAATAATATGATTTAATGTTTATTTTTTGTTCAGGGAGAATGGTGTAGGTTCTAGGTGAAACATATTTAATAAAATTTAAAAATATAAATTATTGGGTAGGGTTCACAAATAAAAACAAATTGGTTGTGAGCAAGACTCTATATCATCATCATCAGCCTGTCGATAGCGACAATCCACTGCTGAATATAGGCCTCTTCCATCAAATGGAAGGGGTTGGCATTAAGTCACCACGCTTGCCAGACGGATTGGTGACTAGGAATCAGATTATAATCGATGCAGGGACTCGGACTCGAACCCGGGACTGCTGCTTAGAAGGTTAGTGTCTTTAAGCTCTCGGCTAATCCGATTCCCACTCTATATAAGTATAGGTATATCAGTTTTTCAGTTTTCTATGTGAACTCCCTGAAGACGGGCTCATAGCCTGAAATATATACCTAGAATCTTGCTCACAAGCGATTTGTTTTTTATTTGTAAATCCTATCTAGTAATTTATTTTTTTGAATTTCAATTTGATTTAATGGTGAAAGTAATGGAAGGAAGCCCAAGGGTAGTGAGAAAGAAAAAATTATCACATATCCAAATAAGATGTAGTATTTATTGGATTCCTTCCTTTCTTTCCTCCTTTTCTTTTAAACCAACGTTTCGTAGAATTCTTCCCTCCTTGGTCAGAGTTTCAAATGGTCAATGAAGGAAACAAACAAGATGCTCCATTCTTCTCTCCTCCGGGAGACTTTAAAATTTTTTCTCTTTCCTTAGGAGAAGCATAAAAATACGACCCGGAATTTTTTTCCCTTTAATTATCTTTATTTCTTCAAACAGATTTAATTTAATGCTTGTTTCTAATTTGTTTCATTTCAACAAGTTCAAATTCTAGTGTATGTTAATGTAAACGAGTTTCGGAAAAAAAAGTGTGAAGACCTAGAGAGAGAGAGAAATGCAATACTTCCACAAAATCTAGGGGAATAATGAATGATATTCATATAAGTGAAAGTAAAAATGTGGAATAAAATGGCGAAATGAATTACACTAATTTTCGTTACAGCAATATAGTGTTTTTTAATGTTTGAAAAGCTAATAAATATTGAATTGTAAAGATCTACTTTACCCCTTAACAACGGCAAAAGAAATATCTCAGAGGGTATAGGTGCATGGTCCGTACAGACATTTATATGGTATATATTTAAATCTCAAATCTACTTTTTGTATTATTTTTATACCAAATAAGTATATATATATATAATTTATTTAATCATAGGTTTCCTGTATTTGATTCGATCGCGAATCGAATGCAGACGATTTTTTTAAATATTAAGTTAAAATAATATACGAATTTATATATTTCTAACTTGAAATAGTGAAGTTAATTTTCTCATTAATATATCAAAGAATAATTAACACATTAACGAGAATTGTTATCCTGATATATATCTTGTTTAAAAAGTGTGATCAAAAACAATTCTCGTTAATGTTAATTATTCTTTGATATATTAATGGGAAAAATTAACTTCACTATTATTTGTTTGAGACTATAGTTTCGAAGGTTTGACCTTCATGCCAGCCTTTTATTTAGAAATATTGTATCTGTTATTTCTCATGGGTACAATTACCCGATTGGATTTAGAAAAATTCGTTTTGTTGTTATAGCAAAGTAGACACATAGTTAACTATTCTATAATCCAATCGGGTAATTGAACCCATGAAAAATAACATAAAATATTTCTAACTATAAGATTGATGATGAAGGTCAAACCTTCGAAACTATAGTCTCGAACAAATAAATTATATAGGTATTTATATTTGGTATGTACTCGTTTATGTTTATTTGCATCAAGCAGAGAACAACAAGAGAGAAAATCTAATGCTCTTTGAAGTCTGGTGGGTAACAAAAAGCTGTCTTAGGAATTTGAAGCTTTTTGGTAGGTTTTTATTAATTCTTTTTTTGTCTCTTTTGGCGAGGGGGGTTTGTTAACTCTTCTTTCCATTTAGAGATAGGAAAAGAAAGGGTTGGTTTTGAAATTAGCCTGGAATAAGGAAATCTCTGCGTAGCTAAGGTAAATATTTTGTTGTTTTATTTAATATTTTTTTTTTTTTTTTAGTTAATATGGTTGAAAGGGGTAGTCAATCCAGGGTTGGGACTAGAAGTATAGATGTTGAAACCAGTGGTGGTTTTTGTTATGAGGATGATTCAGATGGTTATTTAGATTGTAAGGATTTAGGGAAGAATGGTATTAATTTAAATAGGTCTGGTTACTACAAGTTAATTAATATGTAGGTTTGCATTCATTTGTAGGATCTGGCATTGATTTGTTGAACATTCTATTTATTACTACTTGGATTATAGTCCTCTGTCTCCTATGATTAAATCAATTATAAATTTTGTCAAGTCCTAAAGTCCTAGAGTTGTACAAAGTTTTATTTAGTTCTCACAAGCAGAGATTAGCTGAGGGAGAGAGAGGTCATACCATCCTTGTTAAGGTTTAGACCAGGTTACCTTATCAACTTATGGCAAATGCCAGGATGGCTAATGCGTCGCTTTCCCCTGGTATCGGGTTTTTGCGAGGAATTTTTAAATTACTTTTTGTCTTTTGATGGAAATCTATGGTCATGTTATTTGTTAATGAATATATTTTTTTTTCCTTTTTTTTGTATTTGTTTATTATTTGTTAAATTGTTGTAGTTAATTTGTATTGATGTTTGTTAATGTATTGTAGCTAGATTGTATTGATGTTTGGATGACCTATCCACCGAGGACTTGTGCCTCTGAGCAGGTCAAGGAATAAAGATTTATTTATTTATTTATAGCAGCAATAGTAAAAATAATAATAATAATAATAAAAATTAAGAGAGGTTGTCAACTATTAAATCCGAAGTGTTATGGATAATTTTTCAAATCCCGAAGGGGTGAAGACAAAACCCTTCTGACATAGAATGAAAATGATCGATAACACCTCGGATTTAATAATAGTTGATAACCTCTAGATTTCTTTAGAAATCTTAACTTAACTACTATTGCATTTTTATAAAAATAATGAACATTTTTGCAAGCGAATGAATTCCTAATCTATTTATTATAAAATATAAAATGTATGTTGATGAAAGCAATGTATCAAATTTTATTCTACGCTTTTTAAATGTATAGTAAACATTTCAATTATATTGTCTTGCACTTTTCTCCAGAGTTTTGTACAAACTCAAAATAGGGTTGGAAATGTTCCAGAAACGTTATTTTCAAGCCGCTTCTCCCATAAATCTTATTTAAATTATGACTTGTATTTTATCAACAGCTTTAAAAAAACATTTTCAGCTTTTCCTTGAAAACTTAAATTTAGTAGATTTGAGTCAGAAAAAATTTTAGCTATACCATAAATACCCATTCTTAAGTTAATTTAATTATTGTAATTTAACGATTTTGTTTTAAATAACATGTCTGTCAGTAAAGTAATATTAATTTTATAAGAAAAATTTATGAGAGTGTCATTAGCTTATCTGAGATGTAATAGATAGTTTGTATTACATGTCAGAAGAGTTAAATTGGCACTTGAGCTCAATTCCCGAGTGAATAAAACCAACCATCCTTTTGAGATGTAAAAAAATGTTATCTATAAAATATCAGATTAAGCAGAGGAAGCGCTCAATGGTTTTCCCTATGAAATCAAAATCTGATACAATCAGCAAAAAAAATTGTTTGATATTAATTTGTTTGAAAAAAATTAGAAATTATTATTATTATTTTGTTTATCGGCGCCTCGACTACTATGGTCATTTGGGCCATTTTTAAATTAAAATGAGTTCAGAAAGTTCACATATCTACCACTAGTTTTAATACTCTTATTTGAAAAATAAATACAAATAAATATACATAATTACTTTTGATCTAATAAACTGTGAATATTAACTTTTTTTAAAGGGAAATAAATTAAAATCATTTGGCCGATATGTGTGAAATTTTGCATAGTAACTCTTTGTGACCCTGCGAAATATATGAAGAAATCATTTACCAGAAATTGGAGGGGGGGGAGGGATTGATTAAATTAAATTTTTAACCAATTTGAACCCAATTTTGTATAGTTATTTCTTAGGATCATAAGGAAAAAATAGAATAAAAATAAGTGGGGGAATCAAATTAAATAAATCTTTAGCTGATTTGTAGAATATTTTGGACAATTACTCAATAGGATTCTGTGGGATAAATAAAATAAGTTATTCAAAATGGGGGTCGCGTAAAAAATTGGCCCTCAAAGGCCAAGATTTAATTGTATGGGTAAAATTCACTTTTTAGGTATAAAAAAAATTTGGTGAGAATGAGACTTTAACCATTGCCTCCAAAAATAGGGAGAGGTTTGGTAAAGTCACGATGTGTTTAAGGGCCGGTTGTATGTCGCAAAGTAAATGCTTTTACCACTAACAAAGGGTAGATGGTAAATGGAGAGACTGAGATGGCCAATCAGCTGACAGGCACTTTCAGTCCCTCCATTTACCATCTACCCTTTGTTAGTGGTAAAAAGCATTTACTTTGAGACATACAACCGGCCCTAAGACTTGCCAAATTTTTAAAATATGTTGTATGTTTTGATCCTCTGTGATTCACGTCTAAAAGTCTTGACTGCTCAATGCAAGGACTATCTAAGTCTACGCTTTCCCTGAAATACTAATTATTTTACTGAACAATCCCTCCCGAGTGATTCAATGAAATTGACTATTAAAACGCAATCAGTATGCTTAGTATAGCCCAGGCAAATTAGAGCGAAAAAAGGCCGGGCAGGCCAATAAATATGCACAAGCTGTAAATATTTTTAATCGACGTTAGGTATTCCAAATAAAAGTTATTTGAGTTTGCGTCGGTATCTGGATGGTGCTAAATTGTTGAGGGCCTAAAAACAATGAACATTTTTGACTTTTTTCGGATTTTTGCTTATAACTCGAAAACCATGGGTCCTACAGAAAATGACAGTCTTACCAAAATGAAAGAGTACAAGATTTCGCGTCGAAGAAGGTACTTAAATATTGAAATCGGTTCAGCCGTTTAGTCACAATCGACCGTCAAAAATAGGCAATTTTTACTAACTGGTTACCGTTGTCCAATTAAGATATAACTCGATCGACTGTGGCTAAACGGCTAAACCAATTTTAAATTTTAAGTAGATTATTCGAGGCGAAATTTTATGCTCTTTCATTTTGGAAATAGTGAAATTTTCCTTAGGACTCATGGTTTTCGAGTTCTAGGTGAAAATCTGAAAAAAATCCGAATTTGCGTGGTTTTTTGAACCTCAAAAATTTACAGCACCAGTCAGAAACCGTAGCAAACTCATAAAAACTCTTATGGGATGGCTACCGTCAATTAAAACTATTTACAGCTTGTGCATATTTATTGGCAAGTAGAAGTCTAATTTGCCTGGGCTATTAGTGAATGCGAGAGAAGAGATGGTTTATTTAGAAACGTCAGTCGTTTACTATGAGGTAACTTTAATAAAAAAAAAAAGTATACAACAACAAACCACGATTATTTGAGCAACCAAAAGTCAATATTGAAGAACCTGTGGATAAATATATAGCTAGAAACTTTGTAAAAATAGCAAAGAACTTGGGGAAAAAAAGTTCAATCCTGAATTGAGGAAGATGTAGTAGTCAGATCTACCACTTGTTTATTTACTATAGTAAATATGTATAGTGTTTTCCAGCATTTTTTGGATCATGCCCTATCTCAATACTAGTAGTCGTTGAAAGTAGAATGAACCGACTTACAAACGAAACTTAATTTAATTCGGTATTCATTCCCAAGAGAAAAACAAATAAAATATAAAAAATAGATGAAGATGAAGGCGAAGTTTTCAAAATTTCCAACAAAGAAAATTATATAGTTGAAGTAGTTTATTGATTATTGTGTTTTTGTAGAAAATAAATACAAATTCATTTATAAGACAATCGATGGAAACGTTTATTAAAAGTGCAAACGTTTCGGATGAAATTCTCTTTATCAATGGAATTTAAAAAAAAAATAAGCTGACGTGTTCTGATGTGGCCATCCACTTGACTTTACCATAGAACCTGGCCCCTAACTTATATTTAATAAAATTATTTATAATCACGTAGGGGAGGTTAGTTTTTGAATTTTTAGATAACTCTGGGTCCACTGATTATGTATACAAAATTTGGTTGAGTTTGCTCAAATGGCCCAGATTTTTAATTGTTAACCCCTCCTCAACCCCCCTTAATTTTGGGTCGATATGTACCAAAATCTAATCAGCTCCTAATCTCAATGCATCAAAACTATGTGTGAAATTTGGTTTCGATATTCACACTATTTTTTGAGCTAGCTCGTCCACAAAAATTTGGTAAAGCACAGACTAAGTAACAGACATTTTGACAAAACAATTATTATCTCGAAAAATATAATTTTTTCGATGTTCACTTATTAGAGCTTTTTTGTAGAGCGAAATGCCATGGTTTCGCTCAATTTTTTTAATCAAAATACTTTCACCCGTTTTTTAGATATTTCGAAAAAAAGAAGGAAAGAAACACTTTTTTCATGGACGATTACAATACTTGACCATACCCTGTATGGTAAAGTAATATTATTGCTTTAAAAGGGAATGAAAAAAGCAACTATAAGCAAATAATTATTTTGAAAATGGACAATGATACAGATTGTCTTGGAGATGAAATTACCTTCAATATAAATAAAAAATATAAATATTTACGAAAAAATTATTTTTTTAGATAAAGAACGGAATTTAGAAAAAGGATTAATTTTAGAAATGATTGAAATTTTAAACAACGAAAATTCAATTAAAAGATCAGATATGAACTGTAAAAATTAATTTTTCCCAAATATTTATATTTTTTTTATTTTTATTGAGTGGTAATTTCATCTGCAAGACAATCTGTATCATCGTCTATTTTCAAAATATTTAGTTGTTTTTACATTCCTTTTTAAAGCAAGTATATTTTTTTTCAAATTCCATTGATAAAGGAAGAATATCTCCCGAAACGTTTGGACTTTTCATAAACGTTTCAAGATTGTTTTATAAACGAATTTCTATTTATTTTATAAAATTATATATATAGGGTGTATGTTTATATGCATCAAGCAGAGGACACTATCATTAATATCGTCTTCAAAATCAACAACTCTGCTACACTCGGCAAGAAAGTACGATAAAATACGATACGTTGCGTATTTTCCAAGAATAATGCTACTTGGGTTGGTGGTCAATATTATACAATTGCCGTGTCTGCCCTGTCTCTTTGCTTAACTATGTAATATTTCTTGTGGTTTGTTTACTATTCCATTACGCAACAAATAGAAAAGGATGTTTCTATGAGTAATGGATACTTCGTTTTCGTGAATTTGGCTTTACGTTTCAAAATCCAAAAAATATTTTATTTTTTTTTAATTTCTGTTTGTGTGTGTGGATGGGTGTCACCAATTTTACGGCTTGGCCGTTGAAACGACAACTATAAAATCTTAAATTTAGACTAACTAAAATGAAAGAAAATGTAGGTAGAGGCGAATTTTCAAAATAATATTTTTGATGTGAATTTTTCTGACGGAAATGGCCTGACGCTCGCTCATGCCGTCATGACAATTAATTCACGAACTATCAATTTCGATGTTTCACATCTGTCGGGCGTCCCGTGAAGGCAACAAATTTTGGATTACATTTTTTTTTTCAAAATTTATAACAATTTTGATACAAGACCGGGTTGCTGCAGATATTTGACCGGTCATATAATCTGATCCCTACACCAATTTACACACACTTCCACACAGGCACACACACAAACACATTTATAAGACTAATGACTAAAATGTGGTTTAGTCCCCAAATAAAAAAAAATCAAATTTGATAAAAAAAAAATGAAAATTGAGTGTACACAAAAGACTACAAAATTCATTAAAAATATAAAAAGAAAAATCATCTTAAATGTATTCTATAATGTAAATTTGTCCTTGGTTTGCGACCACATTTTTAGTTGATATTAATTTGACCGTTCTTGCTTACTTAAAATGCTTATTTATTACGTCCCTTGTTAACTTGTTTCTAATTAATAAATTTTTAAGTGAGTAGCAATAATTTATTCATTAATTCGATTATTAATTACCTTTACCGTAATAATAAAATTAATTGATAGAAATTAATAATAGCTTTTTTTAATTAGCACGTGTTTAGAAAAGATTAATCTAAGGCAATTTTATATCCTTGAAAAGTAAAATAAACCCTCTGATAGTGTGCATTCTCTAATACCTTTCGATAAGTTATCAAATAATGATTTATACATATATCTAAATATATAAATTAAATTCTTAATTTTTACATATTTTTTTTATTTCTATATATAAGTAAGTAATCTTCAATTAAAACTTGTTATCAAAACATTGATATATAATATATATGGTATATATAGCAGTGGCGTGCGGTCCATGGATGCTGTGGATGAGGGCGCATCCCTAAAATTCCAAACATATTTAGATTATTTTCATAAATTCAGGAGGATCTTTAAATTTTCAAATTATTATCCGTTATTTCAAATATTTCTATAAAAAACATTTTTTGTTTTAAAAAGTATTTTGGCTCTCGAAATTAAATAAAATTGTTGCATAGTTTCAAGGGGTAATTAAAATGAATGATTTTTCCGAAAAGGGTGCGCATAGAAGGTTTGAAGTCCTTGCCTGGTATATCTTCCAGTTCAAGCATGTCAAAGACAAGTCCAGACGAGTTTTAGTCGAATAAAAATTATTCTCGCTTATGATTCGAAAATCTTTGGACTAATCAATTTCTAAGAACTTTCAATATATAAGATCGAAATTAACTAAGAGTGCTATAGACAAGTCATAGCTTGCTTATAGCAATAGAATTGGAGAAATTTAAGATTTTCTTATAGGAGAGGCTAATTCATTGTGGAAGATGGTCGATTTCCATCTCAGGGACTGTGGAGTTTAAGTCAAAAGATTTAATTTCTGACTCCTACCCTCACTCACACAAAGCAGTATCCGTTTGGGGCGAAGTCCCAAATTTCAAAAAATATATTTTTAAAAAATCTAATGATAAATATGAAAAATAACGAAAATGTGGTTCCAATTGGATAAACCACTTAAATGAATAAAAAATTACTGGAAAGAAGCAATTGAATTTCATTTATAGTTTAAAAAAAATCTTTAATTCTATAATGTTAGCTACAATATAATTTATAATCAAGTAAAAGTAAAACATGCTAAAGCTTATGCAGTACTGGTAAAATAATGAAATACTAGAAGGCGCCACCTGCTTGCTAGAATACTTCATTCCCCTACCTCGCCTTAATCAGTGTATTAAGAAAGGGGGAATTAAAAAAGCCAGAGTCATTTCAAGTGAATACCTTCGAAGGTTCACATCGAACTATCTAATTGATCCAGAGATCCACATACACCATGCATTTATATTCTCTTCATTCTATAGTTTAATTTTCACCGCCAATAACTTAATAATTTCGATTAAAAATGATTAATTAATTCAAACATTTGAGTGTTTTATAATTTTCATTTCATGAAAAGTATATGGAATTTGTAAAAACAACTCGCGGAGGCGCTTTATCGCCAAATTGTTTTTGTTCCTCAGGAGTCGAACTCGAGCGTCAAACCTGCTTTCTGGGCAGTTTGTCCAACCCTATAATCGAAATTCCTTCTGACATTATATATGCCAAGCATAAAAATTTTTTACTCCAGTTATAGAAAATCTGATACCGAGGGGTGATCCACTATTGGAAGTAGGTGTACACCTCTTTGGAAGTATTTTGGAAGTACTTGGAAATATTTGGAAGTACTTGGAAATATTTGGGATACTGGAACATTTGGACTACTTGAAATATTTGGAAGTACTTGGAAATATTTGGAATTACTTGGAAATATTTGGAAGTATTTGGAAATATTTGGAAGTATAAGTGGAAGTAGGTGTACAGCATTTTAGGTCGCGGTTCACCCCTCGTCTGATACTATGTAAAATGTAGCTTGCTCGTCTCATGAGGGTGCGAAACTTTCCGACATAATTTAAACATATATAAATATCTTCCATGATCTAAGATTTGACCCTTTCTTTTTCATATGTATTTAAATAAAAATAATTAAATTAGACTGTTGTGATGACTTGTTATCAAGTGATTGTGAGGTAATTTTTAAAGCACTGAGAGAATAAACTTGAATAACTCCAGCGGGCTCTAGTCAGTAAGGTTTAGTTTTGGTGGTTTCCCTCTATCTCTATGGCTTAGTTCATACCATAGCTTTACTACACGGAGCAAACATTTAGTTCATATCCGAATCCCGGGTAAGTGATGAGTATAATATAGAATAGCTTGCTAATGTACGCTCCAAGAATGCTTAACATTGTAAAATAGCTTAGGTATCAGACGCTCAAATAGCGGTGTAAACAGTATTAAATTTAAACAACATAAACTCGTTAATATCGTGTTTATTATGCATTATCTACTGCTATTATTTTATACGAGTATATTGGCATGTCATTAAAAACGGAAAACACATTTATTTTTTTGAGTCTATTTTTCCTTAATCGAGTTTAAAATAAACACTTAAACTGACAGTCAAATAGGAAATATGCTTGGCGTAAACGCTTTATATAAAATATAAATATGTATATATTTATATATAATTTATTTGTTTGAGACTATAGTTTCGAAGGCTTGGCCTTCATCATCCGTCCTTTTAATTAGAAATATTTTATCTATCATTTCTCATGGGGTCAATTACCGATTGGATTTTGAAAATTATTTGTCATAGCCAGTGGCTTATCCAGAAAATTTCCATGGGGGGGGATTCAATCAACAAGGCAAAATATTTAGTGGGAATTTTTTTTATTAAAACAAATAGGTACTTCAAGAAATTAAAAAAGAACATAATTCTTGATTAAACATATGAAATATATTTAATTACGGTTAGTTTGCCATAAGAAACGGTTTGTCGTTGCCGTTACTCATCCCATGAGCCCTGCCCTTGGGGGGGGGGTTCTGACCCCCTCCTCCCGTGGCTACTGCCTCTGGTCATAGCAAGCTAGCCAAATCTTAATCGTTTATGTGGCTAGCTTGCTATGATAACGAATTTTCAATAGTCAATCGGTAATGGACTCCATGAGAAATAATAGGTAAAATATTTTTAATTAAAATGAGTGATGATGAAGGCCAAGCCATCGAAACTATAGTGTCAAACAAATAATATAATTGATTTACATATATATGTATATGTGTGTATGTTTATTTGAATCAAGCAGAAGACAACCTCTTTGAGTTCTCTTTATGAATCAACAACTCTGCTACTCTCGACAAAAGAAAATATTTTCAATTATTTTTGATTTGCATTAATTTAGTGTGCGTAATCTCGTCCTCAATTCTTTTTTTTTTTTTTTCATTTTCCCCCTAATGAGCCTAAAATCTAATCAGTTTTTCGAAATACAAACATATTTGCACCACTTTTTACGAACTCCTTTTTGTGTGTGTATGTGAGTTATTGTGCGTATTGCATACAGAAAAAAATATCAACAGGCTTCTCTCACAGAACTTGAAAATAATTTCAGAAATAGCTGTGGAAATGTTATGTATTCTGATGAGATTTTCTCATTAAAAATATGCAATTTAGGTGGTTAAAAAATGCATCAATTCTTGAAGAAAAAAATGTTTGAAAAATAGTTTTTCTTTACGTTTCAGACCAATAGAAATAAGTTCAAAAAAAATGCTATGGTGGTCTAGCGCGGAGCAGAGCAAAATACCATTTTGATTTTAAATATTAATTGTTTAGTAAGTACTTTTTCTCTAAAAAAAAATTTTTAATTAAAGAAATAATAAATAATATTTTATTCTCGCGGCTAGTGCTTTCTAATGCTTCGCTGATAGTAATAAATACAAGAATTCCATACAAGTTATTTTAATCATTGTCATTGGCGGCAGTGACGAATAACTTAAGATAACATGATCAGAATAGGCATTATTAATTAGGGTTTCAAAAAAAATATACGTATATATATATAAGATATAGCCATTACACATTAGTTAAATGCGAAATAAATTTAAATTTAAACATAGTCAAGACAATTTGTATTTGAAGAATTATATCTGACCCGAATACTTTTGAAACAAGATTGCCCGCAACCGAGAATTTTCTAATGAGGGTGGTGGTTAAAATTTTTAATGAAATGGAAAAATTTAAATAAAAACAGTTCATCGACAAGTAGTAAATGTATTTTAATATATTGAAATAATTTTGTTTCTAGCCAAAAGAATATAAAATATTCGATTTGAGTAAATTAACAATGTCTAATGAGAGGCAGCTTTTTACTTTTCGAAGAAACTTGTAATAAATATTTTTTAATTTAATAATCGTAAAACTCGGTCTTAATTTACTCAAATTGAAATATTTCTAATTCAAAAACAGTACGGTCAATATTGTTGAAATTTCGATATATTTTTCGAGACATAGGCCCTAGGGTTCTACTCAAACGCAAAAGGGGTTCCATGAGTCAATGCTAAATCCCCCCAGACATTGATAAATTGGGCAGTAATAAACAAGCAATTTTTTAAATATTTTTATTTTTTTTTTTTAATTACTTACATAAACATATACAAAGTCACCTTGTTCCTAACATGTAATATGTAATATGACCCCCCCCCCGCATAATCATTAAATGAATTAAATGTAATTTTTGGATTATAATTCATCCTTTTCCCAATGATATCTCAAATAAGCTATAGATAATACTTAAGTATATTTACAAAACATGGATTTCGGTTGCTGCTTTGGAACTATTTAGGGCAGTTCTTCAACCTTCGTCATCCCGCGAAACTCTCTTTGAGAATTTTTTATGGAACCCTTCGTTAAAATTAAATCTGGGTGTGCTACTAACGAAGGGTTCCATAAAAATTCTCAAAAAGGGTTCCGTGGGATGACAAAGGTTGAAGAACACCCCCTAAATAATTCCAAAGCAGTAATCGAAATCTGTGATCGGGATCAAGGCTGTCAACTCCTGTACTCAGGATGAATATCTCTTAGTTAAGTGGATTTAAATATACTTAAGTATTATCTATAGCTTATTGAGATATCATTGGGCAAATGGATTAATTATAATCCAAAAATTATATTTAATTCATTTAATGATTATTTAATCGAAAAAATTTTCTTCTAAAGGAATAGAAAATCTTACGTCAGAGCAAAATAGTATAATTAAATGTAGCCTTTACATAGAATAAATTGTGTGATCTAATTATACAATACTTAATCAAAATACAATGGATAATCAAATGTTACGAAAAATTCTCGTTTTTGAATATTTATTATGAAGGTTAATTATAGTTAGGAAATAGAAAGAATAAACCTCGATTCAAAAGAAGAGACTTATTAGGAAGATCAACTTCTTTTGATTTAATAAAAGTGACAAATTTAGGTTTCTATTTATTATTAATTAGGGACAGGATATTTTAAATTTATATTAACTTCCTCTTAAAAATGTATTACAAAAACAATGTTAATCTTTTTTTTAACATCTTCTTTCTTGTTTTCTGGCAATAAAATTGAATTGGTCTGCAAATTTGGGAAAAAATTCTAAAAATTGTCAGTAAGAAAACCCGAAAATGGATAAACTTGAAAGATTTAAGAAGCAATTAATCTTTTACGGTGATCAGGAATACAGAATATAAATAAGTTATAAATTATTTCGTGAAAAATGGAAAACTTATTACTTTATAAATATTGAGAAATATTTTAAAATGTAGATTTCAATAAAAATCACATACCATATGACGTCATTCATACATTCATGCATACCTCGTATTTACATACCATAGTGTTGTTGGCCTTCTTTAGGTGCATAATCGAAAAGAATTCATGCAAATACATGCAAACACAATCTGTTTTCTGCATCTTCTTCTCCATAGTATTCTAATTCTATAAAAAAGTACTGATCAGGAAAATGCAGGGATTGTGCATTAATAATATTTTTCCAACTTTTGTCAACTTTATTTGTTTCGACGCCATTTGACCATACAGTTTCAAAATTTTCAAAAATTAATTTGATTTTTTTTTTTAATTATTAAACCTACAGAACCCATATTTTATATGTCATCTAGACAGATAAGAAATTAATGCAGCTCTAGACGATTAAATAATTTAAATCAAAGATGCTAAACCTTTAGCTTTTTTTATGGTGAGTTCAAGAGTAATTTTCTACGAGGAAACGACGTTATTCTTTTTAGTGAACTGGGTTAATTACTAAAGTGGAACATTATCAAAACAATGAGTGTGGTAGTTGGAGAGTTCAGGATATAAATTAATTTGTTTTTATATAGCAAGACATGTGGATTTGAAATTTTCTTTGTTAATTTCATAATAAAATGGTACGCGTTCTGCAATAGAGAAGGGATACATAATTTTTGTGCCTATATTTTCGCAATATTTTGAAAAATATAAAATTAATATTCTTAATCGTTTGTATAGATTCAGAAAATTATTTAAAAAATCAAATAAAACTTATTTTTATATTTTTTGAGGGAGGGAGGATAATATATATATATATATATATGTTGCAGTAAAACCCGTTTTTAGTAAGAACGGCTTCTTACTAGTTAAAACGGTTTCACTGAATTCTATGTGGCAACTAGAATTTATGGTGTTGGTTGAGTTTGGACGAAAGGTCTAGAATCTTTCATTTTTGACCTTCCGCCACTTTTTCGTTTAAAATTTTTTAAAAATAAACACCCAAAATGTGACGGAAGGTCAAAAATGAAGATTCTAGAGCTTTGGACCAAAGTCAAACAACATCAGTAAATTCTAGTTGCCAACAAAGGTATTCAGTGAAACGCGTTTTAACTAGTAAGAACCCGTTTTTACTGCAACATATATGTTATATATAGAGAGAGAGAGATATTATTTTGGTAGAGGTTGATAATCATTTCCAGATGTACGTTTCTTGTCCTCTAATTTTTTTTTATTGTTTGTTTAATATGTAATTTAACGAATATATTATGAACATTTGGATATTTGATTCCATAAATGTTCAAAAAAAATGATAAAAATGTAGCCATATGGATTTTTATCAAGATCGTTCAAATTCATCTATTTCACTGATAGATGTGCATATTAGATATAAATATTAAGTAGTTGTGAAAATAATATGTTTATTAAAAAATAAAATAGATTTGTTTGTTGGTCACATTTACTCATGATTAAAAATTAGATTACATCTCTTTAAGAACTAATGTAATTTAATAAAAAAATCAAATTAGTAATAAAAATAATTGAATATTGTTCAATTATTTATATTTATATTTGGGTAAATTAATATTTTTTATTTATTAGATTAGTATACTCTATTAGTTTTGAATTAGTTAGCAATTTATCCAGGAACACACCCAAAAGACGAAAAACAATCTAAATAATTATTGCTAAATATGTATATAAATAAACAAACAAGCATGTATAATTGAATATAAGAGGACAAAAAACACCTAGAAAGCATTTTATTTAAATCAGTGTCTCCAAAGTTGAATATGTTCGTTATAATGCGCGCATAAGTAATAATTTCTAATTAAATTTAAAATAATAACTATGGATGTAATGATCAACAATGCTTTCATTCGGTTCGAATTTACTCAAAGTAACTTTGACGATGACTAGATTTTTAGAAAATTATAGTCGGCGTCACGAAAATAAAAATATGGGCATTAGTGGTCCTTATTTTGGGTATTTTCACATTTTTAAGCTGACAGAGGCTCATATGGTTCGAAATAAATAAAAAAAAATACCCCCCAAGTTTCAAGTCTCTATCTCAATTTTAACCTGTGCTGCACAGCGATGCAAATTTCCCATCTAAATAACATGGGGTTTTGGGCATTGAACGATCAATTTTTTATTCCGGGCAAAGTAATGGTTCAAAAAATTTTACCTTGTCCTTATAATAGTAGGTATCCCTCAGAATTTTTACACATTTTTAGATATTATAATTTTGGCGTCTATAATTTACTAACCTAAGATATAGCAGTATTTTATCTTGCTGTAACTCCAAAATGATAATAGCTGAAAATATGTAAAAATTCCGAAGGAAAACTACTATTATAAGGATAAAGTCTACAGATTTTCAAATTTTTTGAGCCATTGCTTTGGCCGGCATAAAAAATTTGATATTTCAATGGGAAAACCCCGTTATTTAGATGGGAAACTTGCATCACTGTCCGGCACAGGTTAAAATTGAGATAGAGACTTAAAACTTGAGGGATTTTTTTTTTATTTATTTCGAACCATATGAGCCTCAGCGTAAAAATTCAAAAATACCAAAAAATAAAGACCACCCTAATGCTCAACTCCAGCGCCCTCAATCTTTTGCCAAATAAGTCAGGGTTCTTCTCGAGACCTATAGCATATCCCGCCTTGAAAACGAGCAACACTGGCCCTTTGAGCTGAGTGGGACCATACTTCTATTTTCGTGAACTATTTATAAATTTAGAAACATACTCGATTTAAAGCAAGATTGTTGTTTATTCGCTGTTAAATTTATTACATAATTAATCAATAATATATTTTAATTGATTTTTTTTTAATTGTTATATAAATAAATACAAATATTTTATAGAAAACAATCTAAAACGTTTATTTGAAATTCAAACCCTAAAATTTCAAACATTTAGAGTATTTTCATAAATATCGACTTCAAAAATTTCAGGTGGATCTTTAAATTTTCAAAATATTATCCGTTATTTCAAATATTTCTATAAAAAACATTTTTTGTTTTGAAAAGTATTTTGGTTCTCGAAATGAAATAAAATTGTTGCATAGTTTCAAGGGGCAATTAAAATGAATGATTTTTTCGAAAAGGATGCAGATAAAATGTTTAGAGTCCCTGTCTGGTAGATATATCTTCCAGTTCAAGCATCTCAAAGACAAGTCCAGACGAGTTTTAGTAGAATAAAAATTGTTCCCGCTGAGGAACTATTAAAATAGCAATAATATTATACAAAAAAGGAATAAATAAAGATGATTCGAGAATCTTTGGACTAATTCATTTCTAAAGCGAAGATTAAAATAAAATTTCAAAAAATGAAGGATACTTTTTGAACAGCATCCGCTGGTTAAAAAGTCAACAACCGCCACTGATATATATATTCATTTGATATATAGCAAAATATAAAATTTTGCAACACCCCGAAAATAATTTCTGGCTATTGACCTTGTGCGAAAATTTTTTGAATTGATGAAAAATACTATAGTATTTGAAAAAAACAATGAAATAGTTTGATTGGAATGATAAAAATACAAACTAAGTGATGTAATTTCTTATTTAAATTCATTAAATAATATTTTTATGTTATGATTTTATTCTTACCTCAGTCGTTGTTGTTTTTTGTCGACGTATGCAAAAATATTATTGAGATTGTTTCCGCTGCTGGGCCGGCTGGTAATTTTGGGAGATGCTGCAATATCATTGAAGGAATCCATTTCTTCGCCCTCGCCATTGCAACTTGTTTCTTGTTCAGCTTCTGTACCTTCATCGCCGAGAATGAAATTGACCGTGGGTTCCGCCACAGAGGCTGACGATGCGTCGCTCGACATTAGCCAGCGACTTCCCCAACCTGCAGACATTGGTAAAAGCACAAAACATTCATCAGATATTATTTCATTTCTGTAATATATCTTCACTATCATTTTGCAAAAATCGATAGAAATTAGTGTACACAACAAAGAGAGAAGGTTACTCGGTACGCCTGGGAGGTAGGCAACCGTACAAGTCTAATATTGTATTCACGCAAAAATGTTGACATTTTTTTTTTTTTGCTCTGTGTTTTAAAATGTCTGAAACGTGAAGAAAGATAATTTTCAATCATGTTTTTTTTCTGTCTGTGTGTCTGGATTCAGATACCCACGATAACTTAACAACAAAGAGTATTAGAAAGTTGATCATTTTTAAGGAACTTGGTGCCGGTTCTAAGTGAAATATTTTAAATAAGAGTCAATTAAAATACTAGGTAGGTTTCACGTAATAAATACAAATATATATAAGATAAATATTAGGAGATGAAACTCAAAAAATATATTTGTTTTTATTACATGAAACCTACCTAGTATTTTAATTAACTCTAGCTCCAAGCCATATGGTTTAAAAAAAGAGGTTGAGTGTTTCGAATTTTTTCAAAACTCGAAGGGCGATGGAATGACTTTTCTCAAATTGAATATAAGAGTTCAAATTGCCGATAGATGACCCCCTCTCAAAAAATTGTCATCTATTAGATCCGAGATGAAATGGATTATTTTTAATTATATGTCAGAATGGTTGTTTTTACTATATGGCATGGTTTATGTTTCAATTTCGATTCACTAGAGAAGGACATTAAACAAATGAAGATTTAAATCTTTGAGAGAAATACCTAAATATTTAAAGCAATACATACTTATGTCAGAGGGGTTCACCTCACAGGGAAGACAATTTGGTCCAGATTGCTAATTTTGGCACTCAGGTTCGATTCCCGTGAGGGTAAAAACAACCTTTCTGACATAATAATTAAAAATAATAAATTCCATCTCGGATCTAATAGATGACAACTTTTGGAGGGGGGTTGTAAAAAGACATCATCGTCACACCATATTATTTTTCTCTTCAAATATGATTTGGACAAGGGATTTCATTATTTAGCGACTAATAAATTATTCAAGTTTTATTTAATTAGATACTTTTTAATATTTATTGATTTAATATCTTCCTTATTTAAATGGTAAGTATATTTTGCACACAAGGACATATGAATGACATAATGTATCATCAAATTTGGTTGTTTTTATACATTAATAAAAAAATAATATAAATCATTAATATACCAAGTTCTGTCCCTAATTTATGTTGTGAATTCCAAAGGCCTATTATTAATCAAGGAACGAAATACACTTACACTCTATGGGAATATATGCTATAAAGGAATGTGAATTGTATTTGGCAAATTAAATTGAAATAGATACATAAATATTTAATAATATGATGTAATGAAAAAAATAACTTAGCATTCACGTAAATTGAAGTCTCCTTAGCAGTGCGTAATTTCATATTTCCTTATCTCATTTAAAAGATAGTATCTTTGCACATGATCATGGCGCGCTGGCCAAGTTCGAGCATTGGCCGTACACGCTATTTACGCGAATCATTTCGAGTCACTTTCCATCCCCCTGGAGGTCAGAACCCATTTGGGATACAGAGCTATATATATACACATGTAATTATGTAATCGATCTTGTGGAGAGCACCGAATTTGAAAAATATAGCATACATAGATTCTGAGATATGGACCTGAGCACCTGAGAATATGGCTAATTTTCCCACTAAATCACTGACAGTGACAGGTCATCAAAACCTCTAGGTACTTCTAATCATTCCAGTATAATTCCAGCTAGAGTTTGGGACAAAAATAAAGGAAAAATTCCAAAAATCCTAACTTTGCCTCTTTCAACCTCTAAAATGGAGGGGTGAAGATTTTAGTGTAAATTTACATCTATTACCTATAGGTACATGGAAAGATCCTAGGATGCAAATTTCTTATTTTGGTAGAGTTTCAGACATTAATAAAGGTGAAAATATTTGTACAAAAAATTGATTACCCTTAACCCCTAAAATGAAGGGGTAAATATTTTAGTGTAAATTTGCATCTATTAAATATGTAATAATCCTATGATGCTAAAATTTGGTATATTGGAAGAATTTAGAACACAAATGAAGAAAAAATCAGACTTTCCCCCTTTCAACCATTAAAATAAAGGAACGAAGATTGTAGGATAAATTTGAATCAATTAAATATGGCATGTAATGACCCTAGATAAAATTTGCCATATTGGTAGAGTTTATATCATTAATAAAGGTAAAAATATAATCACAAAAACTTTACTACTGCTAAAATAAAGAGGAGAAATTTATAAACTCTCTCAGAAAAAAAAATAATAAATAAATAAATAAAAGACACATATTGGGTTACAAAAAGGAGAGAAATCCCACCCAAAACATTTTGTAAAAAAACAGGCCATGTTCGAAAAAGTCCAAAATGCAATCAATACATCAGATACTCGTGAGGGGAGAAAATTAAAAAAAATTTACTAAAATCGATTCACTTTTATTTAAGAAATCAAATGTATTATTAATATTAGAGATGTGTATCTTTCATGCGGGATCTTCATGAAAAACAAATTTGCGATTAGATGATTTGCTGAAGACGTCAGGAGATAATGGCGTGATATTAAGAATATCAACATTCACTCCAAAAGTGGGGAAAAAGGAAGGATTACACATAAAATAGATAAAGAACAGGGTAATAGTTCAAGAATATATAGAAAATTTAAAAATTCCTTATAACAACAATATTTTATCAATATAATAAAATATCAGATATTAATTATATATATATATATATATATAATTTTATAACATCATTTTCCCTGGTAAAAGCTTTTTTCTTGCCTCAAGTGGTATGGGGGAAGTATTGCAATCATGCAGAAAAAAATGTTTTTGCAGAACATTAAGTCCTAAAAAAGTTTAAAAAGATATTTTTTGTATGTGAGCCCAATGCCGTAGCCAGCGACGGGGTTAGGGTGTTAGAACCCCCCCCCCTCACCGAAAGTTTGAGGTAAAAATCCAAGTTTTACAGAATATAAATAAATGCTTAATAAAAATTTACTAAAAAAAGAAATCTGGCATCTGGGAGGTCATGTTTCCTACTCCTAGGAGTTTATTCATACTCCCCTAATCCTACAGTAGGTAACCAACCCCCTCCCCTCCCCACCACTGAAATTTGTTCCTGGGTAATGCAAATATCTTTCAAGAATTATAGAGATTTATCCTTTTGGTGAACTCGATTGTTTAAAAAAAGTTTTTTTAAATAAATAAAAAATGAAAAAAAACAAATTGTCCAATATTTGTAAAATTTAATGATATCGATATAAAATAAAAATATTTTTAATACCACGAGCCAATTAATATAGATTTAAAAAAAGTATAGGTAATTATTAAATTATCCCTAGTGAAATAAAGTAAAGAAATTGTAATTAATTGTGGTAGGAGGAAAACGAGCTACTGATAATTAGAAACTTATGAATTACTTTTTGATATTTTTTAAAACAACAGCTACGTATCTTATAATTTCGGTTAGAATCGTGCGAAAAAATATTGTCTTATAAAACTTTAGGTATTTTAATTTAATATTTTAAAGAAATTTCAAAATCTTCTGTCTTATTTTAGAAAAATTATGTTGCCTACCCAAAAAGTTAAATATAATTAATTCGTTAATCATTTAATCTAATGGTTCAATTGAATAATCTTATCTTTCATTCAAGTTAAAAACGAAAAAACAGTAATTAATAAATAAAAATCAGAAAAATCAATGACGATGTTGCCTGTTTAATCTGAGATGTTATAGATAATTATACTTATTCTTAGATGTCAGAAGGATTTAATTTTTCGAGGATGTAAATACAGCCCTTCTGATATATAAAAAAATTATTTATAACATCTCAGATCAAGCAGAGGATATCCTCATCGATTTTTCTTAAAAAATCAAACTCTGTTATTAATATCAACAAAAACTTTTTAGGAAGTGAATTTAATTTCATTTAGGAACAAATCAAAAATTTTAGTAGAAATATTTTTACATTGCATATCAGAGGGTTTCATCCCCTCGGGAATCGAACCCAAGCGCTAACTAGCTTGCCGGGCCGTTAACTAAAACCTTAAGACGACCAAGCTAGTTAGTGCTGAGTCGATTCCCGAGGGAACGAAACTCTCTGATATGCAATGTAAAAATATTTCTACTAAAATCTTTGATTCGTTCCTAAATGAAATTAAATTCACTTCTTAATATTATAATTGGCTTGATTTTTGAAAAATTCCATCTTTTTTCAAAAAAGAACTCAAAAAGATGCTTAAATCTTTACATTAATTATTTAAAAACTTTTTAATTTTAAAATCAGCCAAAATAAAATATTAATATTAATGTGGAGTGGTTGAACGTAGGGGTAGAGTACGTACGTAAGGGACAATGATAATACAATATAGCAGGATTTATTACAAAAATAATTTTGGTCAATTGTATAAATATAAATGTTGAAAATCGATGCCTACTTTGGATGGTAAGAAAATCTCGGCACTAGAGCCACTGGAACTCGATCGAAGATACTGCTTGGACGCCTCGACCTCTGCAAGAAAGATTAACAACAATTCCCCATAAATGATAATACTATTTAATATTTAAATAAAAGAGGGCTATAATCCAATGTCGAGAGAGATCCTTGTCAAAAAAGAGACATTCTCCTTAGATAGAAGAGAGGCAAGAAAGAGGAAGAATAGATTGAAGATTATCTATTAAAGGAGACAATAAAAGAGTATGTCTTGTGCGGGAAAAATATTTTTTTTTAATTTATTTATAAATAATTTAAAATAATAATAATAATAATAATTTTTCCAGCAGAAGGCACACTCTTTTTATTGTCTCCTTTAATTTATAAAAATTCTGCTACTCTCGGCAAAAAGAAACTTTCGAAGATTATCTAGTCTAAAGATAGAAAAATTACCCTAGATTAGGACGATTAAAAAAAATAATAATCCGATTTACCCTAAATCGTGGTTCGCACATCTCACTCGAATCGATATATATATTTAAACGGTATAGATAGAGACTGTGGTGTTGGTGCAAGGTGAAACATCTTTAATAAAGATAAAAGTAAATAAGTATTATATGCAATATTCATTTACTATGAGTTAAGGATTCTAGGACACTTTTTTTCACATTAAAATTAAAAAAATTAAAAGATGTAAATTTTTTCAATATATATATATATTGTAACCATTGGGTTTGAAAGGAAAGGAGGAAGGATTCCAATAAATTACACCTTATTTGATTTGTGGTAATTTTTTTTCTCACTACCCCTAAGCTGCCTTCCATTACCTTCAATATAATTTAACGAGCAGAACCTACGGCACGCCCGGCACCGGACTGGTGACCCTGGCGAGCAGCGTCTCAAGATGTAATTATTAGCTGTCCGTAATTATATGTTTTGAAAAAAATATTTTTTTGAATAATGAATATTGATCAAAGAAAGATGAAAAAATATCATTAAATGCTTTATAAATACTTTATTAGAGCATGCAACCATTTCTCTCGAAATTCCCGATCGTTTGGAAACCTATTTCTTTTTTAATAATACATTTCAATATTTAAATTTATCTAAAAAGTGTCTCTAAATTAATTATATATAATAATTTTAAAATTAATTTATCTACTAAAATTTCAAATGACCCGCGCAGTAATAAATTATGAATTAATCTCATTATCCCATTAAATCATATCTCATTAAAACTTATATTATAAATTAAATATATATAATATATATATATATATATAAATATTTTAAAATTAATTTGTCTACTAAAATTTTAAGAATTTATATTTTTCTTAAATTCAAAAAAAAAAAAAATTCGCAGTATGAATTATTTCCAAAAATTAAATATATATTAATATATAATATATTTAAAATTAATAAATTTGTCTACTAAAATTTCAAATGAGACACGCCGTAAATCTAATATTCTAAGCTATATAGAGGAATCTATTAATATATAGAGATATTATAGATTTATAATATAGAGAATAGATGTTTTATTTGTAAAATTTGACAATATAACAACTGTCATTGAATATTAGTTGAATTTTCTCCCACATGTTCCTTGCTGCACCACGGGTACTGTCTGACAATGGCTTTTATATATATTATTATTATATAACAATCAATATTTTTTTTCTTTTCTATATATGGCTGATTCTCATTAAAAAAAATCTCGAAATGTCTTCGATAATTTGATGGAAATTTTTTTAAATTATTATGGAATTTCTTTTGAAAATTTGATAATACATGGACTAATTGTCTAAAACGTTATAGTGGTCCCCAACTTTTTAAGTTTAAAGGGAGGTGAAGGGGTCAATATAGTAAGTTGAGAATTATTAATTTATAAGAATTAGTAATGTTTTTGTTTTTTTTTGTATTTTGAATACCCATTCATCTAATATCTCCTAAAGGAATTTATCTGTTCTGCAGAGTCTGGCAATCTTTAATGTTCAAATTTTTTACTAGTCTAACCCTATCGTCGCATTTCATTTACACTTAAATTTAACATGAAAAAAAATTCAATAAAGTATTACTCAATGAATATAAATTGAATGAATGTAGAAAGTATGATGAATGATTAAATTCAATTAATTTTATATAATTATTAATTTACTAGCCAGATATCGGGATCTATTTCAATAACAAGTGGAGTGAGGCAGGGCGATTCGTTAAGCCCTTTGCTCTTCAATCTCATTATGGATAAAATTTTAGCATATTTGACGACCCATCTTGGATACAAAATGGGAGAAAACTCCATACAGGCTGTGTGCTATGCTGATGACGTGGTTTTGGTGTCGGACAGCGAGCAAAATCTGCAAACTCTCTTGTCTCAATTCGATCAAATTGCAGAAAGATTAAATATGGAAATATCCATTGAAAAAACAAAATGTATTGTGATAGCGAAAGAACACCTTAACTGTGAAATTAAACTTAAAAATACAACAATAGATCAAGTTGAAAAATTTAACTATTTGGGAGCCGAGATTTCGGCGCACAGAGATCTCAGCCAAGAGGTTAAAACCCAAGTAACAAAAGGAGCTAGGATAGCTGGATGTCTATATGGTTTGGTCTGGAAAAACAAATATATGTCAGCAAAAAGCAAAGTACGAATTTATAAGACCTGCGTACGTCCAGTGTTGACATATGCAGCAGAAACCAGAGCATCAACAATTACCACCCAACAACTACTCCGAACAACAGAGATGAGAATAATAAGGGCTATACACGGGAAAACATTAAGGGATAGAATCCGCAGCAATGATCTAAGGGAACTAAGCGGAATCCAGGATATAGTGGAATGGATCGATGTGAGAAAGAGAGGATGGGGGGAACATGTGGAACGAATGACGGATGACCGCCTTGCAAAAATCGTGAAGGAAAATCGCCCACGTGGCACACGGAGCAGAGGGCGGCCGAAAAAAAGATGGAAGGATGTCGCAGCAAGAAACTAACGTCTTTATTCTTTTTTTCTTATTGGAAGAACAGGCGAAAGCCTATAGAGAAGATGAAGAAGAAGAAGAACTTACTAGCTGCAAGGCCCGCCTTCGGTGGGCCTCTTGCTAGCCTAGGAGCTTCGCACTACCCCAGTAAACCTACCCCCTGGACCAGACCCTCACCCCTGGAGGGGGGACATACAAATATATAAACATAGGTATATATGTATATATATATAAATATAAAATACCCCATTTTATATTTAAGCGCCACTAACTAGGGACAGCTAATAAGTTAAGTTGCCAACACTGTTCTAACGTAAGCTGCCACCTAATTCACGTTTAAGGGAATCAAACATTAATATAATTAATAATAGTAATTAAATAATATTAATTGAAGAGTTATTGTTAAAGTGTAATTTATACATTTATTTTATATTTTATCATACATCCGAAGAAACTACATTTAATCAATTCTATATGTTTTAGGTAAAAATTGATTATAACCTGTATATAATATCTTAATTATTCAATTGTAAATTTAATGTAAATAAAATCTATATGTTTTAGCAATCAATTAAAGTAGTCCTTTTAATCACTTACTTACATATATATATATAGTATATAGGTACAGACATAGAGACAAATGCCCTTTAGTAGGCCCCTGGACCTACTCCCAACCTCCTACCACTGGATCACCCACCCCCTGGACTCCACCTCCAAACCTTTGGGGGGGGGGGGCATAGGTAGGTAGGCAAATGCCCTTTAGTAGTATTAGATTATACAATCAAAAATGTCAATATAATGTTAACAAACGTCTTAAACCGATTGGTGAAACTAAGATTTTTTTTCTACAGTGGGCCTTGATTCTTTTACTTCGATTATATATTATGAATTCTAAAAATTTTTGTGATTTCTGAGGTGGGCCCCCAAATATAATAAGTCCCAGAGCCAGCTGTGTGTAATACTCGCATGCTTAAGCCAGAGGCGTCGAGAAGGCTGTAGGGGGCTTTAAAGGGAGCCCGGGAATCACCAAATAAAATCAGAAAGGGTGAGTTCTTCATGATTTTAACAAAAATTAATCATCTCTACGCGGCCCTGGGTTAAGCCTCGAACACTTAAATACGAAGTTTAAAAACAATTTGGGATACTTTTTCTTAATTGTGGGCGTGTTGCGAAATAAATATAGGCTTGCAATTGTTTCGAAACACATTTATCTTTGAGATTATTTTTCCAAAAAGTATGGTAAAATATTTCTCAACAGTTTTAGAATGCATAAGTTTAATATAAACTTTGTATCCAGGTTTTGTATTAGGTTTTATTAAAAATATATTTAATCAAATAGATATAATTATATATTTATTTAGTCTTACATTAAAGAGATAAAAGAAAGTATTGCGAGAATTTAGGAATTAACCGTTGTCCTTGATGATAATAAGATGTTTTTTATATTAAATCGATTTTTCTATTGATTGTAAGTCTTTAGCTAGTGGATTTCAAAGAGGATCTTTTCCGATTAAAAAAGTAAAACGTCTCTCCGTCTCTCCATTCGTTAATTAGAGCATTATAGCTCGTAAACTAAATTAGATACAAAATTTAATTTTAGAATATGTATTCATTTTTAGGAAAATCAAAAAATAGTAATAAAATTTTAAACGGATGATTATTTTGGAAAGGGTTGAATTTTATAGTGAAATCGAAAAGAAAAAATATTTTTTATCAGAATGGGGTATCACTGTAAATATCTTTTTAAGAAAAAATAGACTTTATTAAAAAAAAAAAGATTTTTAAAATGACGCTTTGAGAGTCTCAAAAAGGCCATTTTTAAGTTATTTTCTACCTGTCGGCGTTTGGAAATGGCTAAACGAATTTGAAATCTCAAGTATTTTAGAAAATATATTTTTTTTTCTTCTACGATGCCCACGGCCTCTGAGCAGGCCGAACTATTGAATTCAAGGAGTAACGACGCATTCAGCTAATAATATAGTACATCTATTAGCTAATGAACTCTTGGTAAGCGATCCATGCTCGGCTTATTTATTTAATTTACATTATAAATCAACACATTCATAAACGAGACGTGAAGTCGATCAAACATGGAGAAAATAAAAATAATTTTCAAAACAGATCATAGACAATTGTCATAAAATAAAACTTAATCAATAAAGCTTACAAATTTATTTATATTAAGGGGATTTTTAAAAAATGAATAAGTAAATATTACCTAAAGATAAAAAATTATTATAAGCATATGATTTTGTCCTTGAATTATAATAATTTATATCAATATTTAATATATTGTGAGGAATTTATATATATGGTATTTATATCAAGCAGAAGACACATTTTTTGATTACCAATGAATATTCAATTCATTTGAAAACTTTAGTGAATGTAATGACTAAGTAAGAATTTATATTAACTTATAATGTATAAATTCAAATTACGCGATTTAGATTATATTTAAAAATTAAGTATATACGTAACTGTTAAATAAGCCGGCCAAGGGCGAGTCAAACCACATACCGATGGCGATGGTTCCATACTTAATAATACCTCAAATACTTGAGGAATCAAATTCGTTCTTTTTGTCGTTGGTAAAGAGTGAAATAATGAATTTGTGGAATTTTTTAAAAAAATTTAAGTTAAGCCACTTCTAAACGTTAACAGGTGCAAAAATCAGGTAAAAATGGTCATTTCAAAGCTCTCTCACAATGTCATATTAAATCGAAATAAATTTTTCAAAAATCAAGCCTAATTCTACCTAAAGAGAGCTTTACAGAAAACCTCACACCCCATGATACATTTTTTTTCATTTTTAACCCTAGAAAAAATTCAACCCTTGCCAAAACAATCATTCTATTAAAATTTTAATCCGATTTTTGGTTTCAGTGTAATTAATGCAGACTTGTAAATTTCAAGTTTATATCTTATTTAGTTTAAGAGGTACGGGTAGACAGATGGACAGACAGTGTAGTAACACTAATAGGGTTCCATTTTCCTTTTTAAACGGAACCCTAAAAATGTAATGTTATTAGAAACTATGTCAAATAAAATATTATTCAGAAATAATTTCACTTTCACTCTTAACTAGCTTCGGACGTTATCGAAAATTTAGATTATCTATTACTATGGACACGAACCAATTTATATTGTTATCTAAAATCTTAAAAAAAAAACGATATGGATGTGTTTAGAGTATCTAAAATTAAATAATTTAAAAAGTATTCATAAAGAGAAACAAAGAGGTGGTCCTCTGCTTGATGCAAATAAACATACTCATATATATGTTTCTCTTTATGAATCAACAACTCTGCTACTCTCGGCAAAATAAAAACCTTTCAATTAATTTAAAAAGTATTTAAAATATCAAAACATAGTTTTTAAAGACGTAATTTGTGTAAAATCTAACTCAATATTACTTATTTCATAACATAAGAAGTTTTGTGTTAATGATTTATAAATTAGTCGTAGCTATTTTTAATGATTTAAAGGTTTAAGCCAGCTTTAATAAGTTCGTAGGCGGTCACCCATTCAAGAAAATGTTGGTTAACTTCTGAAATATATATCCTATATGAGATGGGGGTTTCTTCAACATGCCAAGGCTTAACAAGGCTGAAGGAAATAATATTTATAAGGATGAGAAGAAACCTTCATTTTAATTTTTGATTATCTTATGCGACAAAGCTCTAAGTCCTTCAAGTTTCCTTCAAAAAATTTCGGAGGATATCATGTTTTCTTTCTTTCTGAAAAGGGGCTATTCTCATGGCTTTTTGTCCATCCTAGGCATATGCCCATACCAATTTTATTTTCTTACGGTCAATGGTATCTAGGATGGACGATCCTACTCACATTTTAGATTTATATGCTTTGTAAAATTAAAAATTAAAAACGAAAGTTTGTTGTCTCTTTAAAATTAAAAATTCGGAATAACTCAGATTAACTTATTAATATTAATTAAAGTATATGGGAAAATTATTAATTATTGTTTTTCTTTAAATTAATAATAACCTTATTCACTAAAATGAGGAATTATGTTTTTGTTTTGCTCCAATGAGGTTAAATACCTAATTCCATAATCCCAATCCCTGGAGTTGTCAAAGTGTCAGAAGAAGAGAGAGATTAATTTTCTGCTAAATCAGAGGTCGGAGAACTTTTTTAGCTATTACCCCAAAATATTTTTCCATAGGTCGCTATTACCCCTACATGAAAAGCAAAAAAAAAGCAAGGTAAATGTATCTTATCTTTTTATATTAAACGAGCAATTCTTGTATATATATTTAGAATCGGTTTGTCGAAAAAGGGCTCTAACGATTTGGATGAAATTCACGGGTTAGGCGGGTTTTTGTGTTGACAATTCGATCTATCAAGGTCTCATCTTCGGATAAGTTGTTTTTGATGGGTTTTTTGTTAATTGAAATAATTATTCACAGGTGGTTGTTGGAATAAAAATTTATAATTACATTTCTTTCAATTTATTTTTAATAAAATTAATTGGTTTTTTTTATTTTAAATTGCACTAATAGATCATTACAAATGTTATTATATATTAGAATTTGCCAATTTGATTAAATAAAGGTATTTTTCTATAAAATAATTTAATAGAATATCAATTTTATTCTCTTAAAAAATCCGACAATTCGAAGGATCATACCTCCTCCTTCTTCATGATTTAAAAGGGTCAAAATAAGGGAAGGGGTGTAAATTAGTCATGTCGGAAAATAAATATTTTAATCGTTCATATCTCGTCTTCGGAAAGTCGCAGAGCCTTGAAATTTGAAACTTAAGCTATTTAGAAGCAAAAAGTTACCGAGCATCGCTCGGTGCTCCAGGCACTTATTTATTATTTATTGAATTAATTGGAATTTACATGAAAACTCTCTGTAAGTAAATAAAAATTGTAAACATTAACATAATTCAAACGCTTTTACGTTTTAGAAAAATATGATGTTTCATTTTCGCTAAAATAACTTCAAAATTAGGACTTTTTGACATGAGCGCAATTTGAATACAATCCTCGGCATTCAGCCGATTTCTTGCCGGGTTTAACTGACTGCTTTTTAAAAAGAAAAAAATACACCAACACTCATCATGACAAAAAATGCATAACTTTTATTAATGTTTTTATATTTTTTTTTTAACTTTTATTAATTTTAAGATTTTGAATTCCTGGAAAAGCTACCTATCAAATTAACCATACTATAAGTTTATAAAATAAAATTTTTTTAAAAATGTCCTTTTTACCCCCGATAGTTTCATTGTTACCCCATTTGGGGTAATTTACCCCGGTTCCCCGACCCCTGTGCTAAATGATAAGGGCACCTTTACATTATGACAAAACATGTTAAATGTCAGCCATGAACTTATTTGTATCTCCCTTGTTTTATTGGCTGATTTTAAATTGAATTTAAATAACGTTAAAATATATTTTAAGATTTTTAAAAATTTTTTAAGTATATATTTTTATTTATTTATTTGTTTATTTTTTTATTTTTTTTTGTTATAACAATTTTTGCCTAAATTTGAGTGCAATATTTGTCCATTTTAAATAAATATCTAAATCAGAGGTGACTAACTTATGGAGCATGCACCAAACGTGGAGCATTAGAAAATTCTAAGTGGCGAATTTTTTTGTTTTTTTTTGTTTTTTTACTCCCCTAGGCAAAGCAGATCCTTACCTTGTTCCTATTCACCATTCACCAACACCGACTTTGCTGTAAGAAGGTAGAAATCTGCTTGATTTGTATGACCCATCTGAACTTATATGTGAAAAAATTGATGTATGGTATCCGAGGGGTGAACCGCGACCTAAAATCGTGTACACATACTTCCACTTCCACTTTCATTTCAAAATAGAAGACAATAGAATACAATAGATTATCTAATGAATTCCAAAATAATTCCAAAGACGCTGTACACCTGTACACCTAATTCCCCTCGATGTTATCTAAAAGGTTGGCCATCACTGATATAAAATGGACATTTAGTAAGTTTCGTATTGAATCTTGTAAGATTTTAGAAATAAGGCTACCATATTAGAGAATTTGAATCCTAAATAAGTAATTACTTTTGGAGAACTTTTGCAACTAAACTAGTACGAAGTATTCTTTTGAAATAATGTTGCGAGGTCTGAGGAACGGCTGGAGAGACTTACAAGGCATAATGGCTTTTAGAAAAGAAGTATGAAATATTTTTGAAGAATGTATTGAAGTTATTCATTGCATATAAAGATATAATGAAAGATTTATATAATCAAAATATGCAGAAGGTAAAAATGAAAGTCATTGGCAAATTTAAAAACACAAACTGATAGTAATAAAAAAATTAGGTAAAAATTGAGAGGTGGGTTTTAGGTGAAACCCACCTCACAATTTTACCAATTTTTTTACATGCTTTATATTAGCTTCACCTGTATGTATCTATCAATGTGACTTTCGTTCTGTTAAATTCGGCAAACTTTTCTCTATAAAAATAATTAAGACTAAAAAGTAAAAAAATAAATTATATTTTAAAAAAACTAAAAAAACACTCTTCTAAAAAGTACAAAACAATGTAATACTTAATCAAAAAGCGTCGGGCACTTTGTTGAAATTAATTAAAAGTACCTTTTCTGCGCCCTACGCTTTTTGATTAAGTATTACATTATTTTGTACTTTTTAGAAGAGTGTTTTTTGGAGTTTTTTTAAAATATAATTTTTATTATTAAAAAATGTTTCACCTTGAACCAACACGTATCTCCTTGAAAGTTACAAGCTGTTAGGTATAAATAGGAAAAAAATAAAACACAAAAAATTGAAATTTTGATTTTAAAGAAGAAATTTTTATTTTTTGTTCTGGAAATGAAAATAAAAACATTTTTTCCTTTGAGGTAGACCTTGGCAGACATTTTAAATTTTAACATAAATGTGTCGAAAATGATAGCCAATAGAGAACAAAATGTATAGTTAATCGAGGTTTAGGTGAATTTCTAAATAATAGTATTAGTAGGATGGTAAAAAATTGTTTTCAATGATTATATAAAATTATTAAAAAAAAATGATGAATTGAAATTTTTTATTATTATTTTTTTTTTATATAATTCACATTTTTTAAATGAAGAAAATGTAAAAACATGCATTAAAATAATAAAATGATTGACCTTGTAAATAGTATGGACATAATCATAATAATAAATATTTTTATTTTAGACTCAAATAGTAAGAAATATATTTCATTTTGAAGGTATTTTCCGGTTAATTAGATCAGTGGTGAAAATAAAATATTAATTAAATTTAGAACGTTTCGGTCTCTACTTCTATTTTCGTCGATGTTGTGAGCTTTCGATTTTCGTGGTGAAATGAAAGGTATTAGAGGTGGGCGAAACGTTATCATTTTAGAAGAAAATTTTGATTTATTATTTTAGCTATATAGGTGGACTAACCCTAAAAAATATTTTTATATCAATATTATTAAAAAAATTTGATGACCAATTTGATTGATTAAAAAGATTTTGCGAGTTTGAGCATTGAAGGCTCTAAATGTATATTAAATTATTTCTATAAAGTAGACGACATTCAAGTATCAAATGAACGGTGTAAATTCTTGATATCTCTAAATGTATTACGCGGTACACTCATCGAGCGCAATATTGATTGAGATCCTGTTTTCAATTTATACACGGGACACATGGGAAGCCTACTTGCCGGGCGGGCTGAAGGATTTAATTCACTTTTGTTTTGCTAAGAAATGTTTGATACCTGGAAAAAAATAATTTCAAGGATTATTTTTTCTGCCTGGGTTTCTGTGTTTTTGTGCGTTTGTCTCAACTTAGATACCTACGATAAGTCAAGAACGGAAAGTCGTATAGAGTTCGTTCTAGTTGCAAAATGTTTTTTTCATTTTTAAAGTAAAACTTCTTTAGCCGCGCCTAGCAGTATCTCAACACTAGATTGTGAAAAGAAACGGAAGTGACGCAACTAAAAAGGAACGGAAGTTTGTTTAAGGTGGATTATTCAAATATTTATTTTAAGTTTAACATTTTTAGTAGTACCTGCCACAACCGTTAAAGAAGTTTTATTTCAACCGCGCGTAAAGGTTACACGCAGGAATTTTTTTTTATATTATGATGCGAGAAGATGTCGCAACAAAAAGTGCAATCTCTGTAGTATAGTGGAGTGAATCCTGCATTGTGGAAAGAAGGAGAAGAATTTCAGTGATTGGGTCGGAGTTGAAGGTAGGGGATGCTAGTCTTGAAAGATTGAAGGTTATATATGTCGTTTCTATTTACAAAACGAAGAACTGATTAGATTTGAGACTATCTTAGTTCAGAATTACGGTTCAAAAATCAGAAAAAAATCGATTTACGATTGTAACTAATGAGCTGAAACACAAGTTTTTTTAATGCGATCGAATGCAAGAAGATGCAGCCCCTATGAATCTAGAAAAACCCTTGCATTAACGAAGAGAAGGAGAAAGGGATCAAGTGGGTGGTTTTACTAGTTAATAAATTGCATTTCTGTGCCAAGTATCAATTTTCTAGCTCAATTCGTTTCTTGCCAAATTCCTAAAATTTTGAAAAGTCTTACCGAGTCATGAAAATTTTTCGCTTTTTCATTCATTTTTTTTTTTTTTTTGCTTTTTCGTCTGTAGAAATGTCTGAAACATTGAGAATTTTTGTTGTCTTTCTGTATATGTTTGCTTGGATTTCAAAACTCACGATAAGAATTTGAGCTTTCTTAGGTTCAGAAAGAAAGATATAAAAAAATGGAATTGTTTTATGAGAAGATTTTGAACAGTAGAAGCTATGAGTTTGCACTTAAGTTTAAATAAGCTGCACTTTTGAGCGAAGTTTAAAATTTCTAGGTTAAACCGTTTGCTGATAAAAAAGTGTAAAATTACCAAAATGCGTATTATCGGGTATTGAAAAAGGTTTTCACTTTTTTCCCAAAATTTATCATGAAAGATGGCTTTAGAAGTAAAAGTTGAAACGTGGTGAGAATAATGTAAAATTTTAATATATTTTCTAATTTCACAATAAGTGGTTTGACCCGAAAAATCTTATAAATCATATAGTTATTCTAGTAAATAGTTTGTTTATGAAAAATTCTTTGTTTTGATCACTTTCACTTCTATTTTTCAAAAGAGTAGGAATTTGAAAGAAATGCGTTTAGCTTGATTTTATCGTTAATCATGATTATAAAAACAACTCTAAGGACATAGAGGTTGTTTTACTTAAAAAAATTAAATCAATTATCTATTTATATTATAAAAAATTGAAGGAAAAAGTGAAAACTTTACGACTCTGTACTCGTTTCGCGAATTTTAGTGATTTGTCAGCGAACGGTTTGAGGTATAAAACTGGAAATTAATCTTAATAATACTTACTTATATGCCAGCTTATTAGCTGTTCCTCACATAACAATTCGATTTTTTATGATTTTCTGCGTTTTTCATCTGTAAGTTAGGAAGCCTAAAAAAACTAATCAGTTCTTTGTTATGGAAATACAAACAGCACCAGAAGGAACTTTCCACGAAATTCTCTTCTTATAATTTTCGGGGTATTGGAATCCAGACATATACACACACAGACCCAGATATATGGAATAAATTATGCTAAAAAATGGTTTCTCCACGTTTAAGACATTTCTAAACATAAATTTGCAAAAAATAATGATAAAGAGAAATTAATGAGGTTGTCCTTTATAAACATAACATATGTATAAACAAACAAATAAACATATATATATGTACGAATATACAATATATTTATTAGAGAGTCTAGTTTCGTAGGTTTAGCTTTCATCATTAGTCTTTTTAATTGGAAATATTATATATATGTTATATCTATTGGATTCAAATACCCTAATGGATATAGGTAAATTAATTCTGTTGTAATAGTAAGCAGGTCACTCAACAAGTTTTATGTATATGTTTATTTGGACCAAGCAGAGGACAACTTCAATGATTTCATTTTCCTTATGGATCATCAGGGTTACACTAATAATAATTGCGGGGTAATTTTATGTTTTCATATTTATTATGAAATTCAAGAGATTCCTTTCGTATATTCATTGTTATTTGGCAAACTATATCTTCATACATATACATAAAGGTAGTGAATATTCATTTTATATATTATGTAGTAAGTGGTCACTTCACAAACGTTTAGAACAATTCTATACACAAATAAGCAAAAAAAAAATCATAAAGAGAATCCAATGAGGTGGTCTTCTGCTTGGTACAAATAAACATACATATATTATCACCTAAGAGAGTAAACCTGCTAACTCACAACAAGGAAATTTTACAGGGCAGAGAAAAAACAATCAAAATTTAATATTGTTTTTATGGAAAAAACTATTTTTCACATTTTTTTCTACAACTTACGATCGTAAATTTAAGTAGCTGTTTTACTTGTTCGATGCTGCATCTCTTTTTCTTTCGAACGTTATTAATGTAATATATGATAAAAAATGGAGTTAGCAGGTTTATACTCTAAGGCGACGATATATGACAAATATATATTATAGAGTATAGTTTCAAGGTTTGACTTTCATCATCAGTCTTTTTAATAAAAATATCTGTTATTTCTCATGGGTTCAAATAATTAGATGTAGGTAAATTCGTTTTGTTGTAATAGTAAGTTGGTCACTTCACAAAGGAATGATAAATCAACTGGTGTAGTCACCACACGACTTTCACATTCTCAGTTATTTCAAATCATCGCGACAATCCTAATTTTACACCCCTTCCTTTATTTTAATCGGATTTAAATTTAAACACGACTAATAACTCATGACACTTGATAAGTACACCAATTTTAAACAAAATCGATGGTGTCGTTTGTGAGAAAATAAAAAAACGAAAAGTCTTTCATGTAAATGTCAACTTCCTGTGCTCCGATTTCAACTAAAAGCTTGCTGTACTCTTTCTAGCCTATATCGAGCTCAAGTTTCGGATTTCGTAGTTCTGAGACCTATGGTTACGAAACGCAGGTGGGATGGATACGTACGCACTGACCAATGGATTTTGGTAATTTGTTGGCCTCTGGGGACTACAATATTCGGTTTTATGTCCTAAATCCGGTTTCAAACCATTAAGGGCATCGACTCCTTCCACCTAGATGTCACAAAATGAAATTAACTTTTTTCATCTCTGAGATAGAAGCTCTCAAAGAGTCCGAACCCAGACAGGCCATCGCAATACTTCATTACTAGGTATATTCTATAGAATATAAATGTGAAAGTAATTAAAAGTGAGAGTGATAAAAATTCGAGTGTTTTCAATACTCAGGCCCGCCCGGCAGGCTTTTCACGCCGGGCGTACCAAGTAAATGACACTTTCTAATTATATAAATATAAATTCAAATTTACTTATATAGAAGTTAGGTTAAATAAAAAACTAGTTGAGATTAAAGTGTAGTGCAAAAACAATTCTAGTGTATTTAAATTGCGCTCGTGCTCACAGAAAACAATACGATTGGTGCAAAAGACATCAGCAGATCCCAAAAATTCTTGTCATTGGCGCTTGAAATAATTTATTCTAATCGAAAGATCTATTAACTTAGATAGTAAAAAAAATAATAAAAACCAACCAATATATATATATATACTTATACCTATATAGTACAAGAATTTTTTTTAAAATGAACTATTGTAAAAAAAAAGAAAAAATAGATAAATAATAAAATTGATGATTATAGTAATAAATAGGTAGAAAAATAAAGTATTGATAGAGAAAAATATACTTACTCCAATGATTTCCAATAGTGAAGATGGATTTAATACGCGAGAAAAGATTGAAACAATTTTGACCGGTATTATTAATTTCTTTTTTTTTTTTTATACCTTTATAAAATGTATAATCACTCAAATATTAATAAGAAATAATTTTTCTAGAAGTGAAATTGTAAATATTTAGCCGTGAAGGAAATGTCAGATGACAGATGATCGGGATTTTAATATAAAAAAAAAAGATCGAAAAAAGGCAAGTGGTTAGAATGTCATCCTCTCGAGGAAGACTGACTGAACACACTGACACTTGCAAACTGATTGAACCCCGATCGGAACATTTACATTTATTTGATGTATAGGCAAAAATATTAGCCTTGAAGCATTATGGCCAATGAGCAAATGAGAAATCTCTATTCAACGCGGCAAATATAAGAAATGCCGCATTCACTTGCAATTGCTCTCTTACTAATCACTTCATATATTATCATATATTATTAATTCTTGTATAAATATATACAGTGACGTACCGAGGGGGACCGTCCTGGGTCTCTGATCAGGGGGGGAGGCTCCGACGAATCCTTGGCAATCCTTTCCATTGAAAATGCAGTAACTAAAAACATTAATTTTGGCGAAACAATAAAAAATAAGCTGACGTGTTCTGATGTGGCCATCCACTTGACTTTACCATACAACCTGGCCCCTAAAATTATTTATAATCATGTAAGGGGGGGTTAGTTTTTGCATTTTTATAATTCTGGTGTCCCACTGATTATGTATACAAAATTTGGTTGAGTTTGGTAAATGGCCAAGATTTTCATTTTTTACCCTACACCCCCCCCCCCATTTTGGGCTGTTAGTTTTTGCATTTTTAGACTTCGAGGGGTCCACTGATTATGTATACAAAATTTGGTTGAGTTTGCTCAAACGGCCTAGATTTTCAATTTTTAACTCCCCCTCCACCCCCCTTAATGTTGGGTCGATATGCACCAAAATCTAACCAGCTCTTAATCTCAATGGATCAAAACTACGTGTGAAAAAATTTGGTTTCGATATTCACACTAGTTTTTGAGCTAGCACGTCCACAAAAAATTTGGCAACGCACAGACTAACAGGCATTTTGACAAAACAATTATTATCTCGAAAAATATAATTTTTTGGATGTTCACTTATGTAGAGCTTTTTGGTAGAGCGAAATGCCATGGTTTCGCTCAATTTTTTTAATCAAAATAGTTTGAGCCGTTTTTGAGATATTTCGAAAAAAAGAATGAAAAAAAAACACTTTTTTCATGCACGATTACAATACTTGACCATACCCTGTATGGTAAAATAAAAATTATCAGAAGTCAAAGATCAAAAAAAAACAGCCTTAGCTTTTTTTATTGGCAGAAAAGTTAAAAGCCTTTATAAAAAACAGGGGTGTCCGTAGGGGTGGGGGGGTGAAAATTATTGCATTTTAGCATTATATGCTAAAAATAAAAACGGACAGGTCTTATAATTTCAACAAAAGGTAATAAAAAGCGTTTCTAATTCTTTAGAAGTGAATAAAATAAGGGGGGTAGTTTTTTCAAACTGGGGGAGTCATGAAGCTAAAAGGGCCCCTGTATAAAACATCAAAAATGGCAGGTTAATAAGCTTTTTTAAATATATGTTTGTTTGCTGTAAGTTATTTTTTCTTTAGTCTTAAGAGTCTATGTTTTTCAAAATCATTATAACTTTTGAATTAAATAAATGTTAATTATATATTTGTGTGGACATTTTGTATGGTGATCATTCCAATAGCCGAGGTCCCAGTGAGATTTCCACCCCGGGCCTTGCTAGCTGTAGGATACGCCACTGAATATACGTATCATATGTTTAAATAGAGTCTGCCCAAGTGATCAACACTATCAGGGGACGCCTTGCAAGATTATTTTTTTAAATAAAATTTATAATACGAGTAAATCGGTTTTGTTTTAGATATTATACTTACTATTACTTTTATGTAATTAATTACATTATATTGTATACTATGTATTCAGGAATGGTACTCGAGTCAGATCTATTGTCTATTAACTATTAGAATTTTTTCTTAGAGTCATCCATCCAAGAATTAGTCATGAATCATGTCGCTTAACTTGTCTGATCATTTAATATTTTCTACATGCATTCGCTTATTTGGAGAATAAAGAAATTTTTTTTTTTTAATTCTATTATATTAGAAAACAAAAATATAAATTTATATTTTGCATTGATTTCTATTGCTTTGTGATTCTCGGTTGGACTCGGTTTAACTCCTAACCGATGTGACGCCGAGAAATTAAAAATCCACTTTGCTTATTCATTGAAGCAAGCAGTGGATGTGGACTGGAATTTTTATGTTGAAAAATCTTGAAACCCCTCTATCGTGAAAACCATTAATCGGAGAGATTTTATTTTGTAGAGAATTATATTTTCGACAAATTTTCTCTATAGGTTTATTCGATTATAAGTTAATATTTTAGCCAATAAGAGTGATTTAATGTGAATTATCATCTAAAATTGACTATCTAGACATGCAATTTTGCAAATTTTCAAGCCATACCAATTTCCTTGCATGCAGAAAACTAATTTTATTGAGAATTTAAGGCAATGTATTTATAATATAAGCGTAAATTAACAATTTATTTTATATTTAAGTTTATTATTAATTATTTGAAAAGGCGTCTCTAGCCGAAATAAGTTTTAACTTTTTACTTTACCATACAGGGAAATATCTCAAAAACGGCTGAAACTATAAATTTTGATTAAAACAATTGAGCAAAACCATGGCGTTTTGGTCTTACAAAAGGCCTAATGAGTGACTAACAGACATTTTGACAAAACAATTAATATCTCGAAAAATATAATTTTTTTCGATGTTCACTCATGTAGAGCAAACCGCCATGGTTTCGCTCGAATTTTTTGAATCAAAATATTTTCAGCCATTATTGAGATATTTCGAAAAAAACGAAGCAAAAAAATACACTTTTTTTCATGCACGATTTCAATACTTGACCATACCCTGATGTATATAATATTTTCATCCAAGTTTTTGATTGTAGTTTGAATTTCACAAATCCAATGTAACTAATTTAATGCCCGAAATAATGCACATTTTTGCTGCCCATCCTCGAAATTTTTCTGCTGGGTGTTGCAAACCGAAAAGAAAAGGCTCACTGGGTCTTCCACTTCTATAAGTTCAACTCCCAAGCTAGAAGCGACTGATTCTTTTCTTTCTTTCTACCTTCGCCTCAACTTCCATGCTATTATCGATTGATTCGCATTGCGACTTTTCATTTCTTCAGAATCAAAACAGCCCGAGAATTTATTCATCTCCACAATAATTTTATTGATTATTCAATTTTCTGTGTTACTTTATTTTTCTATACCGGATTATCAATGTTCCATAATTATAAATAAATGTGTTTCTTATAAACTGATTGAAGATTGTTTTAATTTACTCTTATATTAAATTACTAAGTATCTGGATTTTTTATTATTTATTGTATTATTTATAAATTTAATTGAAGATTCGTAGCTGTGTGGACAAAATAATTTTTCAAAATAAAAACTAATCAGAGTTGGACGTTTTTCGATAAATATTTCGGACTTCACCATAAGCAACACTTATTTGTTTTTAGTGTCATGAATGAAAATATGTATATTAGAATAAAGAGAAATCCATAACTAGCAGTTAATCAGCTAGCGAATAATTAAGTATTTTATATTAAGTGTTGTTTGGTTCGGTTTGGATAGGTCCAGTTCGGCTTGAGTCTTCTGGTTAGGATATGTCCACAGTTCTGGCCCATTTTCGGACGATATAGGCTGTAAGAATGCATATCTCATTAAAATGTGTAATCTAATTGGTTATTCAGAAGAAACATTTTTCTTCATAAACAACTCAGCCATCGAAGAAAGCATTCAATTTTCAAGTTTATTTTTTATCACAGAACAATAGGTGTACGATTCTTCACAATAGCTTTACCCAAAAAAACTATTAAAAATAAATAATACCTTACTATAATTTTGAAAAAAACACGTCAATAACTTTATTATTTAATATAGGCCAAGCTACCATGTGATAACTTTAACCTTTTTGAAGTGATTGGCAACTTCTTTTGGCGAGCCTTGCACACTTTTTATTTTACTTGGCAGTAAATGAGATTGAGTCGTCACGCATCACGCGCCATACGTCACGCTGTCACGGTTCCCACGCTGCATGGTTGGTAACAATTCAACCCACAGATGGCGCTGCAGCATTAACTCTAAGCTCAAATTAATATCTTATATTTGAATTTTGGATCAAACAGGACACAAAAAAAAAATATATATATCGGTCCATAGTGGAAGGCATAGCCCTATACAATTCAGAAACATGGGACATGAATAAGAAAAACGAAAAAAAATTACAAGCGCTCGAAATGGATGCGATGAGAAGGAGTTGCAGAGTGTCGAGATTGGAGCATATCCCAAATACAACTATAAGGGACAAAATGAAAATGGAAAACGACATAATAGATAGAATAGAAAGGAAGAGATTAATATGGTACGGACACCTCAAAGAATGCCGGAAGATAGGTGGCCTCATAAAATATGGACCTGGATGCCCACGGAAAGACGGAGGAGAAGAGGAAGACCGAGACGAACGTGGAAGCAGGGAGTAGATGAGGCAATGACCAGTAGGCAACTACAAGAGCAAGACATCCTGGATAGAGAGAATTGGCGTGTTGGATGCGGAAAACGGCGCATGCTGTAGAACAAACCGCTTTATATATATATATATATATATTTGAATTTTCACGTCACGCGTCACGGTTGGGCTGTGGTCTAGTACCAGTTCAATCATTGTGGAAAATATATTAATTATTCCTTTTCAAAAAATAATAAAATTATTAAAATTTATTTTTTATAAGAGAAAAGAAGTTGATTTTTAGGACAAAAATCTAGGATTTTAGTAGAAATATTTGTATATTGCGATATCAGAGGGGTCCAAATTAACACCTAGTCATAGCTCTTCTAATAAGGGTAGATAGCTAATTTGTCTTTGATATTTTTCATTTCATTTTGAATTGGAATATTCTTTCCGCTTCTTGGGCCGATTTTAGTAACTTTCATTTTGCCGATTGCACATGACGATCTAACTAACTGAATCCTGACCAGCAAATTTTATTAATTTATGAGTCAATCAACTTCGATACTAGCATTAATTAATACCTAACTATTATTTGATACATATAAATTAGAAAAATATTGAAACGAAATGGCTGCTTCAGCGACTAAGGATGTGAATGCTTATTTGGCGGAAAAGCAAGCTCACGAGAAAGATAAGGAACTCTCGGAACAATGGGCCCAATTAGAAGAGCTCTATACAAAAGTAAATAATCTACTAAATACTCATATATTAATTCATTTTATTTAATTCTAAACTGATTTTTCTATTTCTTTTTAAATTATGGCATCAATTAACTTTAAAATTAGAAGAATTTGTCAAACATCCATCACTTAAGACTGGAACCAATTTAATAGAACTTTATACTAATTTTATATGTGTTTTCGAAAACAAGTAAGTATTTTATATCAAGCCCGTATTCAGGATTTGTGGGCCTCTAGGCTGGACTTGAGGCGCGGGTTCTACAAGGAAAAATATTTCTTTTTAAATTAACTTAATAAGGACACACATTTCCAGCAATTATCATTAAAAACTTAAAAATAAACATTTAAAAAGTTTATTATTAAAGTATAAATTTACCTGAGCCAATACATACCTATACAGTACAGGTATTTAAATGTGGTGCGTGCCCATAGGTTCCAGCCTAGCTAGGCACCCTTTGCTTAAATCAACTTCACATTTTATCTTAAGTATCAAAATATTGTAATTATATTTAATTTTCTCATTAATATATCAAAGAATAATTAACACATTAACAAGGTATTTTTTGATCGCGCTTTTTAAACAAGATATGAGTATATTACAAAGTAAGTTGGTGTCAGCTATTAAATTCGATGGAATGGAATATTTTAATTATATATCGCAAGTGGTTGTTTTTACATTTACGCGTGTACATATATCGAAAGTTCGCATCTGCAGGTGAACCAGATGGCCCGGATTGCTGTTACTGGCACTCAAGGTCAATTCTGAGGACACCTAAATATAATTAAAAATATTCCATTCCTCCAAATTAATAGATGACACCAACTTATGATTTCTTGTTAATTTGAATCTATTACCATCGGCAAATTAATATCTTTCATATTAAAAAATATATATTAATGGCAAACACCTAACACATGTGTTAACAGATCGGGCGCTCTGGGCTGGAAGATTAAATATATAACATCTCAGATTTCAAATTCATTTGGTGATCCGCCTATCAGTGTTTGATATAAAAGGTGTCATGCGGGCCAATGCACAAATGATGCTGGATTATAGCCAAATGGATCACATCTTTTTCATTCTCTCTTGGTCCAGACTTAGACTCAGCAGACTCCAATCAGCTTCAACCAGCAGTAGTCTCGCGATATATATCTTGTTTAAAAAGCGCGATCAAAAACAATTATCGTTAATTATTCTTTGATATATAAATGAGAAAATTAACTTCACTATTTTAAGTTAGAAATATATAAATTCGGATATTATTTTCACTTAATATTTGACAAAAATCATCTGCACTCGATTCGCGATCGAATCAAATGCAGGAAACTTATGATTAACTTGTTTTTCTTTTGAACAATTCTTACCAACAAGTAATAAGCCTCAAAAATTCGAATTTGATTTTTCACTTGGAAAAACTTTCTCTTTATTCTAAAATTTTTATTCTAATCAATGGCGAAATATCATCATGCGTCATTCCATATCAAGTCATCCAGGCCATGTCACCCACCCCCTCCGATTTTGATGAAACTTTGTATTTTTTTATCTTCTCACATAGTTAGGAAAATATACCAAATTTTATCTCTTTATCTCAACTGGTATTTGTTTTATAGGACTTTGGAATATTGATAAAATAGCCGTTTTGCCGTTTCCTAACCTCCGAAAAGAACTTGTACTTTCAATGAAAAATATGTGCATCTTGGACATTAATGGTGCAAATCTTATAAAAATTTGCAGTATTGTTGAGTGAACTGTGCTGATTCCAGAAAAAATATTGCAATATTTTATGTTTATTTGTTTTATAAAAAAAAAAATATTTTTAAAAAATTTTAGCACGAAACGGTGTTTTAAAAAAAAAGAGGGGGATAATGAATTGGGTCTGGATCATCGTTTAAGTGTTTTGTAAAAAAACAATCTAAAAAAAAAAATTACCCAAATCAAACGATTTCATCGTACAACAAAATAAGATTGCCATAATATCTCTTTGTGAAAAATTGGCTTCAAGATAAAATGCGATATTTATTATAGCAATCGTCATAAATATTTCGGAAACTATAGCTTAAAAAAACATTTGAAAATGTAGATTAGTAATGAAGCTGTTGAAGCTTTTATTTTTTTGTGAATAAAAAATTGATTGGATTTGTCCTCTGCTTGATGCAAATAAACATACACACACATATATATCAAAATTATATATCTGTATATATATTATTTATTTGTTTGAGACTATAGTTTGAAGATTTGGTCTTCATCATCAGTCTTTTTACTTTACCATACGGTATGGTCAAACAATATCGTCGATGCATGAAAAAAGTGGGGGTTTTTTCCTTCTTTTTTTTCAAAATATCTAAAAAACGGCTGAAACTATTTCGATTAAAAAAATTGAACGTACATTTCAGTCTACCAGCTTCTAATAAGTGAACATCAAAAAAATTATATTTTCTGAGACAATATTGTTTTGTCAAAATGTCCTGTTAGTTAAATTACTGGTAAATTGCAAATTTGTGGACGAGCTGGCTCAAAAACTAGTGTGAATATCGGAAACCAAATTTCACATTAGTTTTAGTCCATTGGTCAAAACTGATTAGATTTTGGTGCATATCGACCCAAAATTAAGGGGGGGGGTCGAGGGGGGTTAAAATTAAAAATCTAGGTCCGTTTCAGAGCAAACTCAACCAAATTTTGTATACATAATCAATGGACCCCCAGAAGTCTAAAAATGCAAAATCTAACCGCCCGAAATGGAGGGGTCCAAAAATGAAAATCTTTGCATTTTGCAAACTCAACTAAATTTTGTATGCATAATCCAGTGAGGTCCCCAGAAGTCTAAAAATGCAAAAACTAACCGCCCAAAATGGGGGGGGGGAATGTATGGTCAAAAAATGAAAATCTAGGCTCTTGTACCTAACTCAACCAATTTTTGTATACATAATCAGTGGGCACACAGTAATCTAAAAATGAAAAAACTAAGCCCCCCAACATGATTATAAATAATTTTATTAAATATTAAATATAAGTGAGAGGCCAGATTGTATGGTAAAGTCAAGTGGATGGCCACGCCAGAATTTCCACGTCAGCTTATTTTAATTATAAATATTATTCATGGAGTCAATATCCATACGGAATTGACTACATGAATAATGTTTATAATTAAAAAAAGACTGATGATGAAGACCAAGTCTTCGAAACTATAGTCTCAAACAAATAAATAATATATATATACAGATATATAATTGCGATATATATGTGTGTATGTTTATTTGCATCAAGCAGAGGACAACCTCTTTGTTTCTCTTAGTGAAGGTCAATTTTAATAAAAAATGGAAAAAAAAAGTCCTATAAAACAAAAACCATTTGAGATAAAGAGATAAAATTTGCTATATTTTCATAATTATGTGTGAGAAGATTAAAAATAAAATTTTTTATCAGAATCGAAGGTGATGGATGACAAATTTGATTTTTCGCGGACGATTTGGTGTGGAATGACCCTCATCCTCAATCCTCTAATCAAGCGGTTTTTTAATTTTTTGGGTTTCACTAGAACCCTTTCGATATTTTTACATGCCGGACACCCCGTGGGGTCGCGAAAAGCGTTGCTCGAGTAATTTTGTGCCGCTTTAGATTAAAAACGATATATTAATATTATTTTTTTTAATTTTAAATTCAAAGATCAAATAAAGTATATTTTTGTTTGCGGAACAGAATTAAATAAAATTTAATTATTTTTAACGTTTTGAACGCTTCCGTCCATCTCAACTCATTACAATTAAAAATAATATTGATATAGAGGTTCCTTCGTTTATTGTTTTAAGCCCTGAAGAAGGAGGGGCGATACTTCGAATCGTAGGATTTTTTAAGATAATGAAAATGACGTCTCTAATAATAACTATATTTTTCGGAATTTGTCAATTGCCCATTATCTTAGGCAGCTGCTACATCATTCCGGATTCAAGTTCTACTGCTCTCTTCAATACCTCTAATTAATTATTTTTCTTTTAATTTATTGAACCAGTTATCTATTTAATTAAACTTCCTAATTTTAATATATAATTGTAATGAACTATTAGATGGGTTTTAAGATTAAAAAAAACGATTAATTAATAAAAAAGGAAGTTGAAAAAAGTAATTATAAGTTTTTATTGGCACACCCACCTGTGAATAATTACTTTAATTAAGAAAAAACAAATCAAAATAAAGTTATCCGAAGATGAGACTCTGACAGATCAAATACACGTCCCAAAAACCCTCTAATCTCTGATTTGTCTCGCAAATGAGTAATTCCGTATCAACTCTCACAATTTTAATACACTTTTCATCCTCAACAATTAAATTTTAATAAAATTTAGTACATAGCTGCCCCTCTATATAGACTAAGAAAAATACCAAATTTTGTCTTCATATATACTTATCAACCGGTTTAAAAATATATGATTACTATAAATTTACCACAAATTGCCGGATCGATTATATTTTCAAATTGCGATTGCGGGTCTCTTAATTAAGAAATGGAGATCGGAGAGGTGTCTTTTTGCTCTTTACTTTGATTTATATTTAAACAATCAAAAATTTATTTTGATATTAAAGTATGATTAGTGAAATTAATGTAATCTGCTAAGTAGTTAATTAATTATTTTATATAATTTTAGAATCAATCCATTATCGTTGGTTGAAATTTCCGGAGATATCGTTCATCAATATACAGAGAATCAAGATGCGATTAATTTTTTAACTGCGACGGAAGAAAAAGTGAAGAACCATTCTGAAGCAGTATCACTTTGTAAAGTCTTAAAAGGACAAATTCTTTTACAAAAAATGAATGACGCAACTGCAGCCAAGAAAATTATTCTTTTTTTAGTTTCACTGGTAGTCAGCCCAAAATCAGGTTTGGTCCTCTTCAGTTCCACTATAAGCAGAACTGAAGAGGTTTACTAAAGAAATCGAGGTCAGGGGTAGGTTCTCGTTACTTTTCTCAGAGGGCCATACATACCTCATTCACTTTGATTTTATCACAGTCGTAAAATGAGACTAGGAGGAAAAGAACAATTTATTGTAGCCCATCCCAGTCATTGTGCATTGTAAGCACTACACCAAAGATGACAATGGTCAAATTATTAATTAAATAAATTCAAATACATTTAAAACTGAAATGATTTTAATTTTAGAAAATTATTGAAGAAGTGGAAGAAATCCTTAACGATACTGACGGCATTACTGATGTCCATGGGCGTTATTATTTACTAGCAAGTAATCTGTATCGCCTCCAGGGAGAACACGCTGAATATTACCGTACAGCACTCAGGTGAATAAAATTATTATATGGCAACACCTCGAATAAATATTATTTATACTAGTTCTGATTCTCTTATTTGATAAATGACAAATTATATGAGCAGTTCAAATCATATCCATATATAAAAAAATTATTTTATCAAAAATATAATAGTTCTGGGTTTTGGTAAAATAAAAAAATATATTATCCAAATTTTTAAAACAATATTATCTATTTAAGATAACCATTTATTTTTGTCATATGTAAGGGTTCTGGTATCCATTTGTTGAATTTGAGATATTGACGAAAAACCCAAGGGCTAAATTTAAATATACATTCGAAAAAGCTGTAAATACTCTATATAGCCCATTTGGATATAAATAAGAAATCATAAGACTTGTATTTAATTGGATAAGAAGAAGTTTGCCATTTTTGAGACTGACACACTCGTGAAGATTCCCTAATGTATTTCAGGCATGTTTTACTGTATTTAATTGCCAGCTTTGATAAAAACTAATTACATAGACTTAGAGAGCTCAAAAGGACGATTTTTTTTGTGTATATAATTCTTTTTGGAGATTGCCCTTTGTGATACCAGACCCCTCATATATTACTGCCAATCATAATTGTTCTTATCGAAAGAAAAGTTACTGCAAAAACCACCCAAATTGCACATTTTTAACGGTTAAATTAAATCAGAATGCTCAAAGTTTCGAAACCTAGGAGGTGTTTTCAAGTGCTCCAAAGGTTTTGGAAACTTGAGAAATTTCCAAAAACTGATATAAGATTTGTCTTTTTTAAATAGCGTCTATATAAGATGAGGGTCAAATTTTAGTAATTTATTTAATGTTGAACGTGACCCTATATTTCAAATCACATGAAAGTCTACCCCAGAAAAAGGCTTAAATTAAATGTTCTTACAACGATTTCGTCAACCAAGCTTGAATTAAGGTAGCACTTATTTAAACTTTACCAATTTTTAATGTATATAATAATTTAAACAATTTTCTAATTAATATATTAAAGAATAATTAACATATTAAAGAGAATTGTCTTTGATCGCGCTTCTTTAAACAAGATATATATAACTTTGTTGACGAAACGTTGGCAAAAAATAAAAGTTAAGCTATTGTCCTTATTTCCCTACAACAACTTATTAAGTAAATAATAATAATTTACCAATGATACTTAAGGGAAATATAATTTTAACTTAAACTTGAATAAATTTAAGCGATACTTTTCTCCTAAATATCATTAGTGAAATATATGTAATTTACTTTAAAAGTTCGTTTAAGGTTAATTTATAAGATATCTTAAGTTTGGTTGGTGAAATCTGGATTATTTTTATTTTCCCAATTAAGATTTCCCCCTCCCCAATTTTGGTCCGATTAAATTAAAAGAGTCATCACTCCCGAGTGTATAAGTAAATAATAAATCCTCAAATTCATTCCGAAAAATCACTATCTCGACAATAGCATAGACCCTCTGCGTGCAATTTTTCGATTTTCTACAATAAATCTTATTATGAATTCCACTATAACTTGTTTGAAATTCTCTTCAGAGTAAAGGCAGATATTAAAAATACATTTAAAATAGTCATAGATATTAAAAATGTATATAGAAACAATACTCAGACATTAACCGACTATTAATAAAGTTTATTTAGAATTTAATTTCATTAATTTTGATTTTCTATTTTTTTCTTTAGATACCTAGGCTGCGTTGAATTATCTACTCTTAGTAAAGAAGATCAAGAACATCAAGCCTTTTTCCTTGGATTAGCTGCTTTACTTGGAGATGGAGTGTATAATCTAGGCGAATTGGTAAATCTAAGTTAAAACCTAAATTTAATTAAAATATAAATTTATATCTAATTTCTCTATGTTTTTATAGTTAGCCCATCCTATCCTACAAAGCTTGAAAAATACAGATAAATCATGGTTAGTTGATCTTCTCCATGCATTTAACTCTGGAGATATTTCTACTTTCGAAAAAATGAAACCCCAGTGGACGCTGGTCATGGATCTCAAACTTCAAGAGAATAAAATACTTCAAAAAATTAGATTACTTTGTCTCATGGAGGTATTTATGATAAAATATTATGTTTTCAATCGGAATGTAAACAATTAATATATAAATTTGTAATAACTATAATGATCATTCGATATTGGTGTGATTTATTTTTTGAATAGATACTATTTCAATGCTTCTTAAATCAAAGCTTTTGAATTAGTAATGTCTACCCTTAATCATCCCCTAAACAATAAATTTCTTATAATCTCTGATTCGCTTAGTGCTGCAATTCAAATTATAACAATCAGCATCCACTCATACAGAAAATACATTTGTCCTTTCATAATTTAATTCTAAGAGGAAAATAATCCACTTAATGTGGGTTTCCAGCCATAAAGTCAACCCAGGTAATGAGCTCGTCGACGAACAGGCGAAAAAGGGAGCCAATAAACCAAATTATGGCTTCACAGAAAATCTGCCTGATGACGTCAAAAATTTTGTTACAAGCAAAACTATAAGTAACTGGAAGCTAGAATGGGAAAAAGTTACTGATAACTATTTAAAAATGACAAAACCCTTCATTGGCTCCTTATCAGCTTCAGATTTAAGTAGAAAAAAGCAAGTTAAATTGACCCGTCTAAGGTTGGGCCTTTGCTTATTCACCCACGGACATCTAATGAACAAGGAAGACCTGCTTGCAAAGTTAGGATAAATGTAAATCATGTATTAGTGGGCTGCTCAATTTATGCAAGGAAAAGAAAATGGCATTCAATGGAAAACAAAGACTTGAAACATACTCGAAAATGAGGAAGGATATAATGAATTGTCAAATTTTTGAGAGACATTAACATTTATGATAATATCTGAGATCTCACTTTTATACTTAACTATAAAATTAAACATGTACACAATTTAAATTTAAAATATAATGTATAATATCTGTGGCGAAAATGACCACGCAGTCGAGGCGCCCTTTAAATTAGTAATAACAATAATCAATGCTTCTTCAATTAAGATATTCGATATGAATTAATTAGAAGAATTGAATATAGGCTCTAGATATAAATTCAGGACTCCCACTTCCTTCAGTTCGAAGCTCTAAGTACTAAGATGTGTGTTACACAAGTCCCTCGATAGCTTATCCGGGCTTCATGGTTGGGTCTTACCACTAATCCTCCTCTTATTAAATATTTATTATTACACAAATAGCTGGAAAACGATCTTACTCAGACCCTTATAAGAAATCACCCGTTCCGATTTTAGTTAATGAGCCCCGGACCCCGTTCAGAGACTGTCCGCGGGCTCCTCTTGGCTCCTCTCGTCTTACAATCGATTTCGTTTTGGTTTTTGTCACTAAGGGCCGGTTTATGTCTCAAAGTAAATGCTTTTTACCACTAACGGTAGATGGTAAATGGAGCCACTGGGATGGCCAATCAGATGACAGGCACTGAAAGTGATTGGCCATCCCAGTCCTTCCGTTTACCATCTACCCTGGTGTTAAGGGGTAAAAAGCATTTACTTTGCGACATACAACTGGCCCTAACAGTTAATTGCTATGAGTAACTTTTCTTCTAACGTTTTCTCTTGCACTGAACGAGGATTCTGATGTCATCGCGCCTGCAGCTTAGCATGTTTATTTATAAAGAAATGACGAGAGATTCTCGTCTAGTAAATCAGAACTGTTTATGAATAATTTTTATTAGATCTTAGAAGGATTGTATTCATCCCCTCGGGAATTGAATCCGGATGCTAAATAAACAATCCGAGCCAATGGCTAAGGCAAACCGATCTAACAAATAGAACACGCGTGAAAATTTCCCTCTAAAATTCAATTTTCATTTGTAAAATTTTCACGACCTAGTGGTTCTAAATTTAAGCATATATCCAAACTATATTATCTTAAGATAGATTGTTGACTGTTTCGAATTTTGAATATTTTCAAAACTGGAAGGGCAATGGAATGACTATTTCTCAAATGAATTCGAGCTCACAAAAATACTAATAATATATATTTTTTAATGTAATTGTAGATGACATTTCAAAGAAGTGCAACTGCTAGGGAAATGACATTTGAAGAGATTGCCAAGGAAACGCAATTACCTCTGAATGATGTGGAACTTTTGGTTATGAAAGCATTAGCTCAAGGTTTAGTAAAAGGAGCTATAGACCAAGTAGCCAGCACCGTCCATATGACTTGGGTACAGCCTCGCGTTCTTGATAAACCTCAGGTAAAAATATATTTCAAGTTTTCCTTTTAAATTCAACAATATTTATTTTTTAACAAAATAAATAAATTATATAATAACTTTTGAACTTTTTTGGGTAAAATATATATAAATAAACCAATAGCTTATATCTAATTATCAATTTTCTCTTTTTTATAATAAAATTATATAAATACAATTTTATTTTATTTTCTTAGAAAGACGGACTGGTAAGCGAAATAAGTAGGTTATAATGAAAGGCAGTCCATAAATTATTTAAATTTTACATTGAATTGAAAGTTTTTGTGCCGAGGGTAGCAGAATTTTTATATATTGAAGGAGGAATAAAAGAGTGTCTTCTTCTCTCCAGCAGAAGACACACTCTTGTATTGTCTCTTTCAATATTTAAATTTTTATTCAAATTCCGACGTTTCGGAGACCTTTTCTCTCCTTCTTCAGGGTATTAAATAGTTATTGATGGGTGAGAGTACACTTATGATATAATGGTGAAAAGTATTGTAATATTGTTGCTATCACTAAAAGGAGAGACAAATGGGAGCCAAGTTATACTCAGCCATCAATAACTATTCATTACCCTGAAGAAGGAGAGAAAGGGTCTCCGAAACGTCGGAATTTGAATAAAATTTAAATAATTTATGGACTGCCTTTCTTTATAACCTAATTTAATTTTAACAATGTTTCACTATAAACCAACACCGCGTTCCCTAAATTTTACTACTTATATAAATACATCATAACATATTTTGTGTTGTTAATTTCGACCATTTATTTATCTATATATAGTATAAATAAAAACGCAATAAAAAAAACACATTGCAAGGCGACTATATACCGCACGACTGGGGTGTAAAAATAAAAAATATAACTGGAAAATTATTAAATATTAAAATCTCTGGAATTTTCAAATTTTGTTGCTTATTCAGCAGTTTTTATATTTGGGAAAGTGCCTCAATTTTTTTCGACTTTGACGTTTAGGCTATCTGCGGGTCTACTAACTATATTGCTAAATTTCAAGTACTAAACTTTAATAGTATAATGCTATAAATAAACCAACATACAAAAAAAAGTCTCTTTTATATTACCGAACCATAAATACCATCAAAATTATTTTTGTCAATCACTCCTTTTTTTTTTAAATTGATTTTATTTCTCTAAATAATACAATTAAGAACATTATATTATATTATATTCAAACGCCTTCCCAACGAACCCCGGCTGATCCTTTTGTCTATAATAAAAAAATATTTTCTTTGTTCTCTAATTTAATTTAAATTATATTATATACATTTTTTTTATTTTAGATTTATAACATGATCGAGCGTCTTGAAACATGGTGTAAAGATGTGGACTCAATGGAAGTACTTTTGGAAACAAAAGCTGCAGAATTTCTTACTTTATGAAAACATAGATTAAAATTAATAAAAATATATTAAGTTTATTTTTCACTATTTTTTTTTTATTTTTACATAATATTTATAAATTAATATAGTCCAACCTTTTGAAAAAATAAATAAATAAAATTTTATTTTTTTTATTTTTACTTAAATATTTTATTGTATTTTGAATTCCAAACAATTTTAATATTTGATTTTAAAAATTTTACTGAATATACAATTTTTAAAAATGTTTTCGCTGTTTTTTTTAGAATAAGGAATTTTTCCATATTCTATTTACGGAAGATATATTAGATACTAAGAAAAATTTGAAAAAATATACTTTTTTGTTCTCGTTCAAACTAGAGACGGCGCTTTAAAGAACTGAAATTCACAATTCTTATAAAATTAAAATTTCTTAAAAATTAGTAATGTTTTGTTATCTAATAAAAAAGTTTGCGTTTTCTTTGATCCTCATATTGGAATAAACTACTCTTCATAGGTTTTCACTAGAACCAGGGACTCTTAAAGAGAATTTATTGAAAAAAAAGTTTCTCTCCAATTCATGAACAAATTTTTGTTAATATCGGCTTAAGGTAGTTGTTTCGCGACAATATTAGCAAAAAGTTAATGCTAGAGTATATAGAACAGACAATAAGGATTCATAATTCATAAGCCCAAAACTTTTTGCTTTTTATGTACCGATTCTAGCCAATCCCGTGCTCGTTTGACAAATCTGGCACCATTGTAAGAGATTGAATATTTTTATATTAAAATAACAGATAAAATACATTTTAAAGGTCGATTTATTTCTATAAAAATCGTTTTGTTATTTTTTAACAAATGTAATCAAAGCCTACGTTACACCTTATGAAAATTATAATTTTGAAAAAATCTAGCGCATGCGCGCTTTATACATCTTTCCCTGGTTAAATAAATGCTCTGTTGCCAAATTGTTTTTAGTGTAAATTTTTTTTATACATTTTTCATTATTTATTCATTATTATTTAAGAAACTGTGTTGTAACTATGAATCAAAATTTTCTTAAAATATGTATTGGTTATTGTTTAATGTTGGTTTAGTTTTTTATAAAAATGGTAAGAAGGGTTTCTTAATTATAATTAAATATGTATGTAAATTTTCCGATATCCCGTATAAGAGTCTGAAAAACTCTATTTTTGAAATTTAATATCTCCGGAACTATATTGTTCATAAATTTCGTTTTGCCACCAATCGATGCAGAAGTATTTAAATAATAATCTGTCTAAATTTCAAAAAAATCCTAAGAAAACCCATTTGGCGGAACAACTACCTTAAAGGACCTAATTCGAATAAATACATGAAAAATTCCAGATATGCAAGTTTTTTCCCCTTCCTAACTTATTTCATAACATCAAGCGCATATTTTTGTACTCTCGCGGCGTCTATAGATTAGTATGCTCAAGAAATTTTTTTTTTCTATTTTCTTCTTTCTAGGCAATTTCTATTGATCAAAAATAAAACTGAAAACTCGATGTGACGAAACGAAATAAATTAACTATATAAATTTCTTAGATGGATACGTTCATCCAAGGCCGTGGCCAGCGACCCCTTCTTCCCCCTCTGAAATGTTGAGATAAAATTCGAACTTGTACAGGGTAAATAAACTCTCAATAAAAAAAAAATCTCTGATTAAAAAAAAAATCTGAGTGCATCTGAGAGGTCATGTCTTCTACTCCTAGGGTCTTATCTATACTCCCTTCGCCCCGAAATATTTTCTTGCGTCCACCTGTCCATGTATAAGCAGTTTTTATCTTTAAAAATTATAGAGTATTGGTGTTGGCGAAATTCTTCTTTATAAGAGAGGCTAGGGGACAAAAAAAAACTTAAGAGAATAGTTTTCATTTTTTTCAATTTTATATATATAGCCGAGTCTTATGAAATTGTGAAGTTATTCGGTTCAAGAATTCCCGTTCATTTGAGTTTAAAGCTAAGCTGCTTTCTGTTACAATGACGACAATGTAACTTAACCTGCGCCTGTTCTGTTATGAGATAATATTACAGTAAAAGTAAAATTGGAGGAAAAAATATAACTTTATCAAGACTCGGTACGCTGTTTGCAGTTTCGGTGAATTAATCATTTTAAATAATAAATATCTAAATCTGATATTCATTTCGATTTAATATTTTCTTACCTAGAGTCAAAAGTCCGTTCCTAGAGATAATAGAAATTAAGAAATTAATCTCTACTAGTCTGAAACAGGTCTGGACTTGTGTTTAGCATCCTTCCAATGTAAAGGAAAAGAGATGATTATATCAGCGCCGTTTTTAATTATTTTCCATAATTAGATTCTAATGAAAGAATCGCTCACCATTTATTAATAGCAAAAAAATGTAAAAACTTATTTATGCTAGAGACACCCTTAAAAGCAATTAATAATAAACTTTTATGCCTATGATATAATTACATCGCCTTAAAATCTCAATAAAATCATTCAAAAAATGGTTTCTGCATTTTTGAACAAGTAGGTATTGTAAAGCTAGAAAGCCCAAAATCGAATCAATTCTCCGCATTGGAAATACCAACATTTTAGCATAAGAACGTACTTCTACGACTTTTCGTTTTTAAAGTTATCGTGGATACAGACAGAAAAAAATAAATGATTATTTTTCACGTTTCAGACATTTTTAAAAACAATGAGCAAGCAAAGTGAATAAATTCAATACTAGGTTCGCCCGGCAGGCAGGCTTCGCCCCTGACTCGATATGGTTCGGACCCAATCCCTGAAAGTTCTACGATGCAAGGTTCCACTCCGGCCTACAGAGGTTGCATCTTTTTGCATCATTATCATTGTACACAAAAAGCAAGTTAGGTCCAAAGAATATGATATGATCCTCTTTGGTTAGGTCCATATGCCGTACTCTAATTCAGGCCGAGATGTTTCAGTAACTTACTTTCTTAAATGAATATTTTTAATAAAGTTTGAAATTTGACGACCACCAATCTGACCATGAGGTCATTTCCTATTTTTCTAATTAAACTGGATACTAATCGAACAAACGCATTCGCCAATTCATTTATCCCTATGACATTAGAGACTGGAACTCTCTTCCCCCGATCGTCTTTCCAGCAAATTATAACCTTCAATCTTTCAAGACCAGCATCCACAGATACCTTCGACTCCTACCCAATCCCTAAATCACTTCTTATCTTCACGATACAAGGGTCCACCGCTGACTACAGAGATTGTACCTTCTTGGTGCAACTTCTTGTATCAATATCATTATAAAAAAAAAAAAATTAGCAGTGGCGGCGCCAGGGGTGGTTGGGCGAGCACCCAACCTGTTAAATTGAGCATTTAAGCAAAAAATATTGAAAAACCGAATTGATAAAATAAAAAAGGTGAAACCTTATAGCTAATAGCTTTCAATATTATAGACTTTATATAATAAAAATATAATAATTATACATTATATATATTTTGTTTATTAGGCTTCCGAGGAGCGGGGCGCCTCTTACAAAGATATATTGTACATATTTACAAGCATATTCACACTCTCAGCATCAGAACAAATAACTAAAATTCAGAGCTATTTAAACTATTAAAAAAGACTATCTAAATTATACAAAAATCTTAATTACCCGAAATAATACATATTTTTGCTGCCCACCTCAGGCCTCACTCCCCAAATTTTTCTTCCGAGTGTCGCCCAACCGAAAAGAAAAAGCTGGCGCCGTCACTGCAATAGAATCATCAGAAAAAAAACGCCGTCGACTGGTTTGGGTCTCGTTATGAATTTTTATTTAGATAAGACGTTCAAAATTTAAAAATTTTTCTCACTAAATGTTGTAACAAGGTCGAAATCCGCTACTTTTCAGAATTAAATAGATTCGTCAAAAATCCTGCAAATATTTTTTAGTTTACATTCATTCCTCGTCCGTATTTGACTATTATGAAACAGTTACAAGTTTCTCTTTCAAATCGTTTTTTGACTCCTGTAAAGTTCCATTTTTCGTAATAAAGCAAGATTGTTTTCTAACGTCGATATCTAGATACTTGTATCTTGTGTCTAGTTACTTAACTATATTTGAATAAATATTCTGTTATTGTATTTCACAAAATAAATTAACAAATATATTTTTTAAATATAACACATTAACATATACCTATATATCTTTTAAAATTTGTTTTTCTGACATGCGCATATCAGTTAATTGTATTGATTTATTTCATACAATCATCCAAATTATCCCAGTATGTTTTCACAGTGATATTTGAATATAATTGTTTTGATTTTAAAATAAAAATGAATTTATTTCTTTTCCTACTTAAACGATTCCTTATACGCTATTGGTTTTGTCTTATTATTATATTTACAACGATTATAGCAGAAGTATCACCTTTTGTTGGAACTGAAGAAGGTAAATATAAAATTCCTAATATAACACATTTTGGGAAGGTTTCTAAAAACAAATATTTCTATTAAGGCCTACATCCGGAGATGGCAACTCCATACCTTGTAGGAATTATTTATTATATATATGGGTGGTCTATTGATCCAAAACATCTGTGGAAGCAAATTTATCACTATAAAGCTCATTTATATATACAATTTTTCGGTCTTCTTGTCAACCCAATGGTATTGTCAATTGTATGTTATATATTGCAAATTCTTGATGTCGACTTTTGGACTTTAAAAGGGTAAGAGAAAAGTAATTCAAGGTGACTCGATTTTAATGTTTGATTATTTTCGGTTTAGGATGTTCGTTCTGGCTTGTATGCCTCCTCCAACAGCAATTCCTGTTGTTCTTACTTATGCCGCCTATGGCAACCATGCTCTGGCTATTATTAATACCATCATGGCAACAGTACTTTCATGTATTACCTGCCCAACTCTGCTCTTTTTAATGGTACTGATTTATTATTAAATATATATATGATTTTTATATGATTTAAATAATCATTAAATTTTTTTTAATTCTTTTAGCTAATTTTATTGCTTTTTTATTGAAATAAATAAAACATTATGTTATAAATAACAAAGATAATTAAAGCAAAAATATAAAGGGTGTGTATGTGTTGCCGATTTTCTAAAATTAAGAGATTTTTATAAAATAGTCAGAAATTTAGGAACATTGAGCTGGAGATGATTCACTACAACCGTTCCAATCGCAGTCTTGTTTCTTAGTGAGGCCTAAAAGGGTAAAACTAGGTGATTGAATCCTTAATTTTCATCAAATTTACAATAGCTATAGCCCGGCATATCATAGTCATATCTAGGTTGGTGCAACAGGTGCTCATAACCCAGGTCTAAAGCTCGCTGCACACGAGGCTTTTTCCTCTACATGTTTTTGGGATGGGAGCTATCTGTTTGCAATTTGGAGGTCTGTCGGAATTGATATGACGTCACTGCTGGCTGTCTTTCTGGATAGCTTCCTTGATTTAAAAGATAGGACATGTTCTATTTCCCGGCTTGGTCCTGGGAAGTCATCTGCTAGCATCAAAAAATTATTAAAACAAAGCCTCATGTGCAGCGGCCCTTAAGAGACGCTTGAAATTGGTACGATAAAAAATTGGCAAATATTTACTATTTTCAAATCCCTTCTCTGATCTCTCATATAAACAATTGTAATATCGTATTTGTTTTATATTAACTCACCCTAACTAAAAAAAAAAAATATTGAGGGGACTCAAAAATAAAATCTTGCATAGGGTATACGAAAAGCTACGGCATTGGATATTAACATTGTCAACTAAGATCCGGAAGCCACTTAAAAATTCTTGGGACAACCTATAACCAAAGCCCTTCAGAGAGGGGTGGGGGCTTCACAATTTTAGAGGATTCTAATTACTGAATTTGCTAATGTTAAACAGCGCAAAGCTTTTGTGAAATTAATAAATGTTATAATTGCATGAATATCAAATACTAGTGTTTTTATTTTCTTGTCCAAATTTTTATTTTAAAGGCCCTCAAAATTTATTAGCTCCGGGCCTCGCTTTTTTGTTAAAAGGCTCTCCGCATAACCAATGGATAAATAAATTAAGAGTTTGAGCTCAACTTCCCGAAACTGGCCACACTGCTTAAGAATTCCTTTGATTTAAAAAAATAGATAAATTTTATGAATAAACAATAAGATGTCGTCTGCTTTATCAGATGGTGATGTCTTTTCTCGCAGCAACCTCGTAGTACTTTCTCGATTTCTTTTTAATTAATTCTATTATTCTTTTTGATTTATTTCTTTTTAAATACTTATCTTTTTCTCAAATTTGATGACATCACTAATAAATACGTCTACATTATATTCACTACTTCTAACTAAAGTGAAATTTTCATGAATTCAGTTTAAATTTCTTTCGAGTAAAAAAGAAAGAATTATGTGTTGCAGGAGTTCTCAAACTTATAGAATTTTGTACCACTAAATAAACCGTCATAATTCATGTACCTATGTGTGAATATTCCTTAAAGTAGACTTTGTGGTAGCCAAGAAAGAGTATACGTTAATGGTCGGAGGAAAAACGGAATAAAATACAAAATTGTCCAAAAATTTAATTTTATTGTATCAATTGTTGCACGTAAACTATCGTTTACTTTAACTCAATACTAATATAATGATTTTGATATAAGGTGAAGTTGTACCAAAAAGGTGCAAACTCTTTAGTCCGGGGATGGAGACTTGCATCGTGAAAAGAAGAAATTTCAGGGATTGGGTCAGAGTTGAATGTATCTGTGGATGCGTGTCTTGAAAGACTGAAGGTTACATGTAGCCGAAAAGACGGATGGGGAAAGCGAGTTCCAGTCTCTAGAAGTCATAGGTATAAACGAATTGGCGAATGCATTTGTTCGATTAGTGTCTAATTAATTTAATCGCGAAAGGGTGTTGAATGTTTGAAAATCGTTTATTTCGCCTTAGGAGGGATTTTATCTCATAAAAACAAACTTCATGGTAGTATCTATAAAAAAGGAAAAGGACGGAGACGTTCTGTAATGGGTCAGGGAATCGAGAGCGTTAGTTAATGCTAGATTACTATTTGTCTGAAAGCTTGCCTATGAATTGAATTCAAGCTGGCAAGAGATTGCTCGGAGTTTCATCTCCACAGATGCAAGCTATATTTGAGACAGGGGCGAATTTGAGCCTTGTATAGAGTAAGTGGGCGTTAAAAAGCGTCTGGTCCGGTAAAGAAAGCCAAGTTTACATGCAGCACCTTTTGCTAGTGAAGTATTGTCATCATTCCAAGAAAGGTCAGACCCCAGGATGACACCCAACATTGATATTTTGTCACAAAATTAAAATGAGCTCGAATCAGAGGAAATGTCAATATCTACGGACCTAGAAATTAGACAACATTGTTGAGTCTTGCCAGCATTCAAGTTTATCAAGTTGTGAGATCCCAAATTTTTAATTCTCCTCTAAATTTATCGAGGAAGAGATGTTTTCGTGATTATTTTGCAAGGATTGAGCACTAAGGAGGGTGCCATCATCCGCATAACAATGTATCAGATTGGAGGGCAAATTCAAAAAGATGGTATTAAAATTTTCAATGACATGGGCCTAATCTTCGTTAACTTCAATCGTAAGTAGGGCTAGAAAAAATTTAAATTTGGATAAAGTACATAAATAATTTAACTTATAATAAAAGTGAATTTAAAACATAATATAACATATATATATATATATATATAAAAAAATTAAGAAAATTTTTAATCATTAATGCTATGTAATATTTTATTTTAGCTTGGGTCAACACCATTAGTTCCCCTGAGTAAATTAAAGGATCTTGTATATCAGGTGATTCTACCATTAATGTTTGGTCAACTAACACGTCGATCTACTTTTAATTTGACAAAAAAAATTAATAATCGGTATTTGACAAATTTCTGTTTAGTAATTATCGTCATCCTAACATTTAACATACTGTGCCAAGTATTTGTTAATCCAGAATCAGATTTAAATGCTTCCCATGTTATGACATCGGTTATTTTAGGTAGGTATCTATATAATTATAATGTATATTTTTATTAATGAATTATGCATATTTATTAATAGTGATGTAACGAATATGCGTCAAGCCAAGTTCTCGCGCACGTTCAGCCTCTATTTACACGAACCAACTTTGGCTATTTGCCATCTCCATATTTACGCTTTCCAAAACTGATATGAAAATTAAATTAATTTCATCATGACCCTGTGAACATTTCAAGATTTAGTCTCAAATCATTTCGGAGATAGAGGTCCCGGAAAAACGCAAATTTCGTCATTTACTCACTAATTCATTATCTAAACCTTTAGAGCAATTAATCTTAATCTTTTCTCATGACACATTTTTGATTATTATAAAAATTTGTGAAACATCAAACTCTCTAGGGTCATAAAAATAACAATAAAAATATGCCAAAGCTTACTTTTTATTAACAATTATAAAAAATAGACTAGATAATAATAAAAAAAATTATACCTCAAATCAGATGGCCAGGCGAACGAACACAGATCAGCAAACCAAAGTATTAGTAACTCAAAAAGGGTGTCTCCAGCTTGATGCTAATAAATATAATTGAAGAGATTTTGTTTTGCCGACAGTATCAAGAGTTGTTGATTCATAATGAGAAATCAATGAGGTTGTCCTCGGCTAGATGCAAATAAATAAATATATATAATTTATTTATAAGAGACTATATTTTCGAAGGTTTGACCTTCATCATCAGTCTTTTTAAATAGAAATATTTCATCTGTTATTTCTCATGGGTTCAAATACCCGATTGGACATTTTCGTTTTGTGGTAACTAAGTTAGTTTGTTATGTGACCAGCTTTCTATTACAGCAAAACGAATTTACCTCCATCTAATCGGGTATTTGAACCCATGAGAAATAGAAGATAGAATATTTATAATTAAAAAGAATGATGATGGAGGTCAAACCTCCGAAACTATAGTCTCTAACAAATAAATTATATATATTTACACAAATATATATATATATATATATATATATATATATATATATATATATATATATATATATATATATATATATATATATATATATATATGTATAATGTTTATTTGCATCAAACAGAGGAAAACCTCATTGATTTCTCTTTACTAATAAATATAGTATTGGTTAAATACGAATAACCCAACTAAATCATGCAATCGAATCTTTATTCAAGAGGAAAAAAAAACAAATAAAATGTTAATAAAAAAACTCGAGTCGAGGCCAAGTCTTCGAATCTATAGTCTCTTACAAATAAGTCTTTCACTTGGAAACCGATGGTACATAAAGATTGTTCAAGAGTAGTTTCCCCAAGTTAGTAAGTCTCTTTTAAAATTTCGCGGAACATCGATTAAGAACCAGTGCTTTAGTCTTTCACTAAGGGCCGGTTGTATGTCGCAAAGTAAATGCTGTACCACTAACACAGGGTAGATGAGTAAATGGAGGGATTGGGATGGCCAATCAGATGCCAGCGACTGACAGAGCCTGGCATCTGATTGGCCATCTCAGTCCCTCCATTTACCATCTACCCTGTGTTAGTGGTAAGCATTTAGTTGCGACATACAACCGGCCCTAAACGTGAGAAACTTCCTATTGTGCAAAGGTATAGATAGGTCTTCATCGTGGTAGTCTTACTTTACGGGTTAATTAAAATATTTATAAAAAATTACAAAGGGATGAAATTAGTGGTGTTTCACAAAATAAAAATTGAAATAAAGTTTGAGTTTAATGGATACTCTATATATATATTTCGGGTTTTTAGCCCATCATCAGGAGTTTATACAAAAGACTGAAGAAAAGATACATGTGTTTGATTTTATATAGTAGTTGTGGCTATTGGTTTGGAAGGCGATATCCCCTATCTTTCATTATTTGGTGAAAATATTGCAATCTATGTCTTCCTCTATCCCTTTTCTTTCCTACTCTGCCCTTTAAAATATCCCTTAGCGACTATCTTGACGTGTGTTCTCTCCTTTGAGCTGTTCTCTTCTTCAGATTATTCCGCACTGTTCTCTTGTCTCTAATTTTTTCAAAACTTTCTCCTTTGTAATTCTACCCACCCATTTAATCAACAATCTTATATAGCACGAGTTTTGAAGACCACCAGTCTCATCTATGCCTATCCTAACGACCAGGTTTCACATTCATACACCGTATATTCCTAAACTGATTGAGGAGCATAATAATTTTTGTGTTGAATTAAACCCAATTTTAGCTTAAGAAATTCTAGATTTAATTTCTTTTTGACTACTTCCCAGATAACAGAATTCCTTGTCCTTTTATCTGAAGTTCTCTTCACTTATTTTCATACATTCCTGTCCCGTTTGCACTTTCTTTGTACAAACTAAGGCCTTATTCTTATTTATTTTCATTTTGATTTAAATTACTTTTAACTAAATTTACAGTTTTAAAATAATTTATACATTTAAATGTTTTTTCAGCTATAGTATCCCAAATATTTATGACGATTGCTATAATAAATATCGCATTTTATCTTGAAGCCAATTTTTCACAAAGAGATATTATGGCAATCATATTTTGTTCTACGATGAAATCGTTTGATTTGGGTAAATTTATTTTTAGATTATTTTTTTATAAAACACTTAAACGATGATGCAGACCCAATTCATTATCGCCCTCTTTTTTTAAGATGAACCAAAATAAAGAGAAACTCTGAAAAATCACTAGAATGTCTTCTACAAAATTTGAGTTGTTATTGATAATTTTTATTATTTTTCAAACGGATTGTATTCACACCCTTGCAAAGTGAACCCAAGTACCAAAAATAATCCAGACCAATGGCTGCGCTTCGAAGTGAAGCCAGATTTGATTAGTACATCTCGTGTAAAAAAATTTTCCCTCAAAGATTTAGTCTTCATAGTAAAAAGATGGCCCGGATTACTTTTTGGACTTGGATTCATTTCCCAATAAAACCCCTTCTGACATGTTATAATGATTATCCATAAATGCTTGGATTCATATAGAAGACACTCTCGTGATTTCATAGAAATCTAATTCTGCTATCAACACAATGAAGTTAGATTAAAAATTTATTTTTTTGAGAATTCTTACCATAAAATGGATTATTTTTTTTTTTGTCAAAACTTCTAATCTCAACCGAATTTTCCACCCATTATGACATTCGTAAGAAAAGAGATTTAACAAAATTAAGGGTTTTGTAAAATAAGCATGTTTTTTTCAAATTTCATTTCTAAAAGTGAAGATTTTTTCAGGCACAAATATTTTAAAAATACTCTATCAAGGATTTAGTCATTTATATATGATTTCACTTCCTTTAACTGCATATCAACCGATACAACTGATTTTCGGAGGTATTTTAGTTAATTATTTTAGAGATCAAGTGAAAAGATCATACAGGAAGAGAAGAAATGCTATGTAATTTTTTATAAAAAATATTCAATGTTTTGCGTATGTCCTTTTGTATGTAAAAAAAAAAAAACTGGTGTGTATATCACACGACTTTCACTTACACCCTTCGCTTCTTTGAAATCATCCTACGAATTTTCACCTTTCAAATTAGTCCACTGGAAACCTAAAGACAAAAGTAAAGAGGTACTTCTAGTGGATTAATTTGAACCGAAACCTTGTCCTGTCCCTTATAACCGATATTCGAGTTAAAATTAAAATTTCAGTGCTCTACGAGTTACCACTGCTAATATAGACGGTTTACAAGTTCTTCAACACGTCTAAAATCAAACCCCCTTTCTTTAAACCCAATAATATATATAGAACCCCACCTAGCCAATATCTAGCTAAGTTTCAAATTTCGTTGCTCTGCAACTAGCATTGCTGGACTCATGGAGGTAAATATGCACGCACAGACCAACGAATTTTTAGTCATTTTTCAGGCTGTGGGGACCACATAACTTGTCTTTTTTTTAAATAATTGTAGTGCGGTAGTTTGTCTTTTTTGTTCTAAATCTATTGAGGATATCGTTTACTTTCACCTAGAAGTGACAAAGTGAAGGAACTTTTATAATCATGGAAATAGAAGTCCTCAAAGTGCCAAAACCCGAGCATTGAAATGCAATGCTTTCCCATATATCTAATATCATATAATGAGAGAATATAAATAAGTGAAAGTAAAAAATAAATAAAAATAGACAATATAAAATTTGAATCATATTTATTTTTTAATTCAACATTTTTAGATGTTTTATTTTTATGACATAGGTAAATATATGTATAGATATTATCCTAAATTAAGAACTTCTTAATTATATAGGAACTTAGTCGCTAAATATACAATATTATAAATATTTTTTATTTTTATTTTTTTGTTTTTTGGAGATAGAGAATTTTGCAAATAAATGATTATATTTTCTTAACTAAAAGCTCAATATAACACTCTTAACTAATATATAAAAAATATTTTTTTTATAAATATAGTGGTCAGTTACAAACAAAGCTTGACTAAAATTTTAATTAAATTATATATAAATGATTTTTACCCTACAAAAGTAGAAAAAAGAAAATAATTTGTACATTATGATAAACATATATAGCAATATATTTAACTATATTACATAGGAAGACAAGTATTAGAAAATATGACTATCATAGAAATGAACAAGGCAGCAGCAGAGGCCTAAATATAATCCATGATTTATTAATTATAGCTGTTTAATCTTGACAATAATTATTTTTACTATATTTTTTTTTTTTTAGTTTTTAATATTTATATTTTCATTTAGTATTAAAAAAAAAATATTTTTGCAATTTTTGGAAAAATTAAAAAGACTATCAATAGACAAGTAAACTAATTAAAAAGAGTATATATTACTTGAACACAAAATAACCATCTACTTATATATATATATATATAATTAATATTTTATGGAATGTAAAAAATATTATATTATTTTAGAAATATAAATCCGAATACAACGGATATTTAAATTTTCTATAATTTCTTTAACTAGTAATTAATATCAAATAAAAAAAAAGTACATTTTTCTGTAAATAATATTATGAAACTATTTTTTTATATTTTTTCTTGCAACATTTTATTGTGAATTATGGTACTTTGAACCTGGATAAGTCTCAGGCCTCCTTTTAATTCCTACAAAGTTGTTCAAATAACACAAGTTTTCACTTGAGTAGGACCAGTGAAAGTAGGTTCAATTTATAAAATTTTTTTTGAAATCAAATAAAAATAAAAAAAAACATTAATAGCCCATACATGAAAATATAATAATGGTAACAAAAAATTTTAAAGAAAAAATTCAGTAACTTTAAATTTTGCATTAATTAATATATTCCAGGAAAATAAAAATATGCCTACCAAGTTCGAGTCAGTCTCACGTAATGAGAGCATCTAATATATAAATATTCCTAGCTGAATGACAAGCCGCTCAGTGAATTCATTACTTCAGCTTGCCCAGAGGCCTACAGAAAAGTAATATTTGTTTTTATTTGTCGTTCATAAAAATGAGTAATATTTTTTTATTTTTGACCCTCCTCAAAATAATTATTCAATTAAAATTTTAAAAGAATTTTTGATTTGAGGGAAAATAAATACATTCAACTTCTAAACTTCAAGTTTTTATTCTATTTAGTTACGAGCTACAATGCTCTGATAGACGGGCATTCTAATGATACTATAGGGTCCCCTTTGACTTGTCTTGATTCAATGCCTGAGTAGGGTTAGAATTAAATATATTATCATTTATTCCTTTGGTAGTAGGGGATAGGGACGTTATAGGGGCTGAGGCTGGAATTAAATATTTTTTAGTACAAGCCGTAGCTTCTATTATGAAAACCATATTAATAAAACATTATTAATAGTAGTTTTTTATTCGAAACCATAACAATATATATTCAAGTTTCAATCCCACTTGTGCTATTTTCCGTACATATATATGTGAAAGAAAAGGGAAAAATTTCACTTATGGGGGTGCTCCTCCTCAATCAGCTTAGCAAACAGGAAGTTGCTATTGAAGACATATGTATGGAGCATAGCCATGTACAGGTGTGAAACCTGGACAATTGGAAAAGCGGAGAGAAAGAGATTGGAGGCTTTCGAAATGTGGTGCTACAGAAGAATGATGAATATCAAATGGATGGATAAAATTACAAATGAAGAAGTTCTTGGAAGAATCGGAGAAACACTGAGACATGGGGGACTGCTTAGGGATATCTTGGAGGGGGAGGTGGGAAAGAAAAGGGGAAGGGGAAGACCCAGATTAGAATATTTCAACCAAATAATTGGGGATATGGGATGCCAGACATTTAGAGAGGTTAAACAGCTGGCGGGTGACAGAGTCGAGTGGAGACGGATTGTTGCATCAAACCAGTCTTAGGACTGTATACTCAATGATGATGATGATATGGGGGTCAGAGATTAGAGATTGCTAGGGTGGGGCTCTCTGTTTTATTTATAGAGGTTTCCCACTTATCCAGGTTCAACCTTACCTTTTTAATTATGTTTGGGAATCAGGTCTAAATAATTATATCAAATGTTTTTTTTCCATTACTCTACAACATTAGTTGCCATTTAACTTGCTAAAATAAACATAATATAATATCTAAATAAAATCTCCAAGCAATTACATATTAACTTTACATAATTATTAAAAATTTATTATGGGAGGTATATAATGAAAAGTAATTTATCAGAGATCAGATTCCTCTAGATTTTAAACAGCTCGAATTTATAAAAGCTTGTCTTTTCTAATGATTGTGGTTAGAAAATATTATGTATTTTAAAACACTCAATCATTTTTTTAAATTTTTAAGCTTTATTATATAAGCAATGTTTTTAATTTTTTCGATTCGAATTGGAATAATATATATATATATATATCATTTAAGCATTTTTGGTTAATAGATATAAATTTATAAATAATTAATTTAATTATATATTTGGGTCATATATCTTTTTACTTTTTATTTATATATTTTGCATTTGTAAGCTGATTCGGGCAAATGGTTAATTCACTTAAATTAATTCTATTCATATTTAATTATATATATTATGTATATGATAGTATCTTAATTCCAAGTTATATTCCTTTAAAATAAATATAATATATTTTTAAATCGTAAAATTATATATTGATAAGAATGCTTTTTTTATTGAATATTTATATAGATATATATAAAAAAAAAATACAAATCTTTTAAAAAACAATCGTAGAAATGTTTATTAAATCAGACGTTTCGAGATAATTTCTCCCTTTTATCAATGGAAATTTCAAAATTCAAAAAAGAAAATAAAAGTTGCTTTCGCTAATGTTTAGAAAGCAACCTTAAGAAATTAAATATTTTAATAAAAAATATAAATATTTATGAAAAATTATTTTTCTCTAAAATTTTTTTATAAACATTCGAAAAACAATCGATATCTGATCTTTTATTAATCGAATTTTTGTTATTTAAAATTTCGATCATTTCTAAAATTAATCTTTTTTCTAAGTTATGTACTTCATCTAAAACTTTTGGATTAGAAAAGTAAAAATTGTGTTAAAGGTTAGTAGAATTGTGTATTCGAAATTTTTTGTTATAATTGAATATTCATGCTCGTAAATCCTAGATTTAAAGTATTGTTTAGTCTGTTCTATATACAGGGTGTTTTAGGAGGAATGGTAAATATTTTAGGTGGTAGTATAGACGAATTGCAATAAAAAATGCCATATAACATGTGTCCAATTTTTATTGAGTACAGAGATACAGCTGAGTTCGTTTCGTGTCTTGGTACACCGGTTGCTATAGGCGTATTTATCGTATGTCAGTCGTAGAGTGTTGATGTTCAAGTTGTGAAGTTGTGCATTTTTTATTGCAATTCGTCTATACTACCACCTCCTAAAATATTGACTATTCCTCCTGAGACACCCTGGATATGTTCCATCTCAAATTAAGCAGTCAATTTTATAAACTAAATTATTTTGATTCAAAAGAAGATCTGTTGTTTTTGTTTGTTTTTTAAAAGATTTATATTTCTTTATTATCTATATACAATCAATAAATAATTTATTTTCTATATAGATATATAAATAAAAGACACCTCAAAGCATCCAACTGGTATTGAGTATTTTGTTTAAATTTTCTTAATACTCTTAGGCTAACGAATTGTATATATTTTAGTTGTTAAAATTCATTTATTAAAATATAAAGTATATATATTAAAATATAGATAAATCATTTGGAATCCTATTTTTTCTTTTATTCTTTGAATCTCTATATAAAACTAATAGAAGATTCTACCTTGTCTAGCTCTCTGGATTCCCTGGCCCATCGTAGAACGGTAGTTTTAGAATTTAGGGTTTCGTTCCAAAGTAAAATGGGATCCTATCTAGTTTTGATACAATGTCGTGTCTGCCCATCTGATGTATAGCTCGTTAACTAAATAAAATACACCCTTGAAATTTATAAATTATTTGTATTTATGTTTTCCAAAATAAAAAATTGTATTGAAATTTTAATCGAATAATTATTTGGGGGTGAGTCGAATTTTTATAAGGGTCGAAAATAAAAAATATTTTTTTATCATGGGATATGAGAGCAAAGGTCTCTTAAAAATTTACTCATTCCCTCCTCAAATATAATGAATTTGATCTCAAGTATTTTGAAAGATATAATGTACGGAGATTGTCTAGTACTTGGCCGGCTTATTTATGGAAACTACCATGGAATTTTTTCCAGCGAGGTAAAATCAATAATACTCCCTAAGCATGATCTGCGCGAAACGAAAATTTAATAATCTACAACACCTTATCCAAAATTAGACATAAAACAAACAAACAATTTGACCAATTGGTTAATCCCAACTAATTCTAGAGACTAGAATCTCCTTTAGATTTCCATCTTTTTCGGGACATTCAAACTTGTTCTTGTTCAAAAACGCTTCAGATACGTTAAACTTCAAGCAAACGCCTGAAATTTCATCCTCTTTTTCTATGATGAGAGAATCAAACCCTAATTTAACAATTGATTCTTCTTGAATCTTTATCATAAAAAAACTGTGAAATGATTATTTTCTACGTGAGTTTAAAATATTGTAATATTAGAATTGTTTTTGTCTAAAATTACAATTAGAAAAATGTTAATTTCAATTCTAATACATTAAATATCAAAGGATAAAAAGGAAATATCCCCCCCCCCCTGGATTTTGAAATAGGATTATAGAGTGGTTCATTTTCTCTAAAAACAAATTTTATTCTGACATTAAGTGACCCTGCAAAGAGATGTTAAGTGTTTGAACATCATTTTTTTGCAAAGGCTTCATTGACTTTATCATGTTTGAACATAGTAGGTAGTATCCTAGAATTTCTATAATTAAGTGAAAAGGAGTAAACAGTTCTAAGATGGGCTAAATGATCAAGTGTGTTAGATATGGCTGAATCTCCAATTAGTTTTATTGCTCGCTTCTAAATCCCACCCACGGTGGCAAGAAAATGCTTAGAACTGCCAGAGATGTGAGCCGTATTCGATACAGAGGCCAACTTTGGCCCTGCATAGTGTAAGAAGTAAATTGAGCGTAAAATAGCGTTTGGATCTGAATAGAAAGCCATTTCCTTGAGACAGACTCTGCTACAGGTAATATAATTACTTGTATTTCAAGAGGAGCCAGACTCTAGGATCACACTTAGATAATTTCTCGCAAAACTCCAAGGTATTCGAATCAAAAGAAATGTCAGCGATTGTCTAATTATATATATATATATATATATATATATATATATATATCTTGATCATTTTTAAATAGATTTATACTGCATGTTGTTTAGATTAACGAAACTAAAATAATTTTCTATTTTAATATTCAGTTGCCTTTATATATATATATATAATTTGTTATTAAATATGAATATAAACTATTATAATTTATATTTCTCAAATATACTTTATAATTAATAATAAATGAATTCTATCAATTTTTAAATAGATAATATTTTGAATATTAAATTCAGCATTATAATTAGATATATTTACAAAACAATAAAATACTTGCAATTGGTAAATATTTTATATAAATCATTAATCAGGTTAAAATAGAAAAAATAAATTCAATATGATTAATTTACAAAATTAAAAAAAAAGGTATTTTTAACCTTTAAAATTTTTTTTTTATTTTATTGTATTTTCACCAAAAGAGAGGCCACTCGAAGAATCAGATCATAAAACATTAAATAAATATTTCTTGTTTTACTACCTTAAATACTAATATTTATCAAATTGAACTTTAGTTGTTTTTATGAGTTTATAACATAGTATGAAACTTGGAGAATTATGATATTTAATAAATTCAAGTGAACCTATTTGATCTTAATCCCCAAAATATAAATTATAAAAAAAAAATGAAATATTTAATACCTTTTGGAATGTATTATAATTTATTATTGATTAAAAATATAATAAAATGTAATTAATGTTTAAAATTATAATATTAATATACCTTATTTATAATATGTAGGTATACAATCAATAAATGAATATTGAAAAAAATACTCTGTTTAGAAATTGAGTCAATTAGAAAAGTAATTTTTTTTGATATACAATAAATAGATTGATTTTAAAAATTGAATTCGTTTTATGATATATTATGATTAGATATAATTTAAAAATATTAAAATTAAATAAAAATATTTTAATTAATCATTCAAATATATGCTTCTTTAATTCAGTGGTTCCCAAACTATGGTCAGTGGACCCCCTGAGATCTGATTTCAATTGTTTAAATTTAAATGATTGAATAAAATTTAATGGATTGGAGGAAATATGTTAATATAAAATATAGGGTGCTTGAACTATGACTAATATAGTCAATAGTTAGTGAATCGATTAAAAATGAATTGCCAAATGCAATTTGGACACCCTTTTGTATCCATTGTGGTAAAAAAAGCTGACAGATTTAAAATGAACATTTTATTAAGGCTTGCACCGAGGGGTAAACCGCGACCTAAAATCGTGTACACCTACTTCCATTTCCAAGTAGAAGACAATAGATTATCTAATGAATTCCAAAGTAATTCCAAAGACGGTGTACACCTAATTCCAATCGAGGTTCACCCCTCGGCTTGCACGCTAATGAATTTTTGTTTTATATTAAATGTAAACCTATCCTTACGAGTTCTTCTACATATAAAGTTCGTTGTTGTTTTGTAGGTAGATCTTGAGTTGAATCTTTGATCATGTCATATCAAGACGAAATATTAACACTATTTTCTAGTGACGAAAAAAGTTACTTTTGTAAGGGCGTTTTAGTGATTTCTCTCGATTGGTTAAGGTTGAGTATTAAGCTGATATTTTTTTTAATTTAAATTAACTAAATTTAAATTTACAAGGAATGGCTTAAATGTTTTTAAAAGTGAAGTAAAGATTTAAAAAATCGATTATAGAAGAACTTTAAAATCATGTTTATGAATCGTTTCCAAACCCAATTTTAAATATGTACCTACTAAGTTCTGAAGTGCAAAACTATAAATAAAAGGGAACTGTTTACGCCAGTGTTCCGCAAAGTGGGTGCCGCGGCACACTGGTGTACCGTGGTCATTAGTTGGTGTACCGCGGAAAAATGTCAAGTTTTGTGAAAATAATGCACCTAGTCATAGCTGAGAGTTATGCGAGGCACGATCCTTCGAATTGTCGGATTTAAGAGAATGAAATTGATATCCTAATAAATTATTTTATAGAAAAATACCTTTAATTGGCAAATTCTAATATATAACAATATTAATGATCTATTAGTGGAATTTAAAATAAAAAAATCAATTAATTTTATCAAAAGAAAATTGAAAAAAATGTAATTATAAATATTTATTCAAACAACTACATGTGAATAATTATTTCAATTAACAAAAACATATCAAAAACAACTTAGCCGAAGATCAGACCGTGACAGATCGAACTCAAAAACCCCCTAACCCGTGAATTTCCTTCAAATTGTTCTAGTTGTATGAAGACAAATGTTCAGAGGATGGTCCCAAAGTTTGAGAAGCAGTGAATTAATGAAATAAATATTATAAAAAAAATTGAAATTATTTGTTTAAATTATTAAATTAAAAAAATAAATAAATATGAATTGCAATATAATATCATCTTATGTACACTTTATTAATAGATAAATATTGTATGTCAAAATAAATTTTTGAAATTATAATAATACCATGAATATATCATCAGATTTGTATTTATTTTTTTTTATTAAACACTCTATGTATCATAAAAATAATAATTTTCAGCGATTTCTTTCAACCTACTATTTAGTAAATTGTTAAAATTCCATGCAAGAAAGAGCACTAAGGCCTTTTTTAGAAATTGCTACTGCAACAGCCTTGTCCATAAAATCATTATGTTCGAAAGACGAACAACTCTTTTCCTCCTTATCCTCAGAATCATATTTTACTTCTGATTTATTAATCTCTGTTAAATGACTTCTTAGAGGTTTATGGTTATCAATAATACTATGACTATCACAACTACTACTACTATCACTAAGAGCATCTAAATATATTTTATGATGCTCTTCACTATGATTCTCTCTTTCATAATCGAGCCTCTGTAAAATCACTGATCTTTTATGAAATGGATCAAAATTATGAAATCCATCCATAACTGTAACCCGAGGAGATAGAGAACATGAACATGATACTAAATGATTTTCATTGGATGGTGAATTTATAGATTTATTTCTAGAAGTTTGGGTAAGTTCTTGATTTCTTGCCACTAATCTTTGAAGTCCGTGACTATGAATTGCCATCATGACCGCTTCATCTTCTAAATTTTCATCGCTAGAATTCTCTGGAATTTGTAAATCTTCATCTAATATATCATTTTCTCCATTCATAGGATGAAATCCCATTTCCTCTAAAACTGTGTTTATTGTATTATCGACATAACATCTAGCCACTTGTCTGGCTTGCCATTTTCGCAAATGAGTTTCATTTACACAACGGGTAAATTTATCATTTTTAGAAATCTTAGAATCAGAGTTTTCAGTTATAATACCATCTTTAATCGATTCAGTAACACCTGAATCAAATGGTTTCACTTCGAAGTCAATTTTTCTACTATTTTGTACATCTTGTGTATTAGTATTTTTGTCATTTTTAAAGTTAGAATTCAAAGGTCTTAAATCCACCAATGAATTTGTTGATTCATTATTTGAAGTTTGTGCATTTTCATTTTTTTTTAAATGATATTTACCTTTAATTTGCCATACATATCTGGCCTTTTTTAGTGGTCTTTCTTCTAAATCAGATTTATAGGTGGTAGAGGATTCACCTTCTTCATCACTTGTTCGACCCATTTTATTATAAATGTTTTCTTGATAACTAAAAAAAAAAAAAAAAAATTAATTAAATTAGAAAATATAGAAAACATTTCTATTTGATAGACACTAGGATCAGGAGAGATTCAAATTTCCAAAACGAAGAACTGATTAGATTTTTAGTTTCCCATTGAAAATATCGTCCCCTTAATAAAAGATTTGCTGATTCATAAAGGGAAATCAATGAGGTTGTCCTGTGTTGATACAAATAAACATATACATATATATTTATATATTATGTTATTTTTCATGTGTTTATTTGTCAGTTTGGATATAGAAAAATTTGTTTTGTTGTTATATCAAGCTAGCCATTTAACAAACGATATCCAATCGGATATTTGAAACCTGGAGAAATAATAGATAAAATATTTCTAATTAAAAGAGAGATGATGAAGGCCAAACCTTAAAAACTATGGCCTCAAACAAATAAATTATATATATATATATATATATGTCCTGTGCTTGATACAATTATATATTATTATATATATATGTTTATTTGCAACATGCAGACAGCGTCATTGATTTTTCTTTAAGAATAAGAAAACTTCCTTTCTCCATTTTAGAAAACTTTATAAGAGAGAAGAAACCATCTTTTTAGACAGAATTCATTATTATTATTTATTTTTAACAGACTTTTATTGGTACTTTTTAATAAGGGCGTAGCTATAGATTCCACACGGGGGGTCCAAGGGTCCAAAAATGTACAATGATAAACTAGTTTTTGCCCGGACTTCAGGCAGAAAAAAGCAGAATTCTAAACGTCAATCTCAGTCAATTAGAAATTAAATAAATATTAAAGTACTCGTACTCGCAAGTTAAGCTGCAGGCAATCGATAATTACTCAAGTACCTTTAAATAAAATATGTAAGTAATGTCGGCAAAGCATTTATTTATGACAAAAGTAACAAAGTAGTAGGTACATAATACACTCACGACCAAAGAAATGGAATCACTCTCTTTTAATTAATTCAATGATACTTTGTATGTTTCTTTGTAATTTATTAGAAATTTAAATATTTTTTCTACAAGTTTCATTTTTCAGCATTTAATGGGCCCTCTCCACTATGACCCAACGTGAGCCAAACATGTTGACCACCAGTAAAACGAGTTAATTTGACGGCGCCTCCACACAGTGGTCCAAGAGTTGGGCCAATGTCTATGGCCTTGTGGAAACGACACTTAGCCACTGGGCACTTTCGTTGCGTAAAATTGGCTCTCTTTGATATATGGAAAAAACCGCTCCGAAGGCCAACCACCGCCAATCTCATCGGAAGCGTCAACCAATGACCAATACAAGCCAACCCCCTCTAGACATTGGCGTTGGCTTGAATTGGCCCAAGTTGGCTCATAGTGTAGAGGAGGCATCAAATAAATGTAGAATGATAACCTAATGGAAATATATTATATTATTATTATTATATTTGAGAATGAAAATTACATTTAATAGCTCGCAAGGGAGGTGATTCCATTTCTTTGCTCGTGAGTGTATATACTACAAATTTACCATATATTATATGCATCTATTCAATATTATTACCCGTGTCATTTGTGACGGATACAAAAGGTGAATATTCCACGAATATTTTTTTTCGCATATGCTAAGGGGGGGGGACCTCTTTAAACCCCCCCCTTATATACGCCCCTGCTTTTTAAAACTAACAGGTATAATTGACAAATAGGCAAATTTATTCAAAATAAATCAAGCCGTTTTATGGGATGCGATAGATTGTGGGAAATGAGCTGAAATATGGCACTAAGGTTTGTACAAATAAACCCCAGGTTTTAGCTTTGTAGATTAAATTGCTCAGAGAATCAACATAAATACGCGGATACCTTAATGAATTTTGACCTTTTTTTCTTATAAGTATTTACTTTTGGAGACTGAATGGTAGAATTCAATGGTGAATTAGTGGAAAGGCAGCCAAAAGATAATGAAAAGTACATATATCGAATAAACTGCTCTATCGGAACGTCATCTTCACTCTTAAAAAACGACGTTTAGGAGGATCTTTCCTCATTCTTCAGGGCTTAAGAGTCATAGAAAGAAGTTTCTAATCACCTCTCCTTTAACAAGCTTCCTTTGTTGACACTTTCAAACCCTGAAGGAGAAGGGAACTTGCCCTGAAATGTAGGTTTTTTAAAAGATTGAATATGACGTTGCAATAAATTATTTTATTTGGAATTTATATTTTTCATTATCTTTGGTATGCCTCTGCATTTCTTCATTGTCTGTAGAAGTTGATTTACCAAAGATTTTAAAGGAATATATGGAAAATTTTGTTTTTTAAATCTAAATATAATATTAGTTGAATAAAAGATTTTACTGTCGATGGTAACAGAATTGTTTTTATTTTAGGTTAAAAATAAAATGAGAGTCTTCTGTTTTTTAAATAAAATAATTTTTAATTATTTCTAGAGACTATAGTTTCGAAAGCATAATTTGTAACTAAATACTGAAATATTTGTGATAGACTGATGATGAAGGCAATGGCTTCGAAACTATAGTCTCTAGAAATAATTAAAAATTATTTTATTCAAAAAACAGAAGACTCTCATTTTATTTTTAACCTAAAACTAAATATAATAGTTTTTTTTTGCTTTTATTTATTTATTCTTTTAATTCATTAATCAATTTAGTTTTAGTGATTATAATATTAATAAGTATTAATTAATATTATATATTCTTAAACTAGATTTCTTATTTATTAATTACTTTTAATTGAGTATTTACATAAATATTGATAATGAAAAATGTTGTTATTATAAATTGTAAATATTTTTTATTAATATATATATATAATAAATTATTTACATCACTTTAGTTTATTATATTTCAACTTTCAGGCATAAAATCTTTTGTTAATATATTTAATTTTAGATAAATTAAGTAGTGCATAGCATACCTTAGAAGAAAAACCATTATATTTTAACTTTATTTTTGTCTTGGATATGTCAGTGTTCGCATCAATAAAGGATTCGTCGTCCTTTAGAGAGGCAACCGATTCGACCAGGGAACCATTTCGACATCTAGAACAACACAAGCAGATAGAAAACAATTATCTCTCAAAAGATCATGGCAATTATAGTTGAAAAAATTGAAATAATTCCATACTTAAAAGAATGAGCCCTTCAAAAAGTCACAAAAAGGATTTTTAATTTGTTTAAATGAAGATATTTATTCAATTTGTCACTAATTTCTTTTCCAATCTAGTCAAAACAGCGATTGAGTCGAGATCCAAAATAAACATCTCTTAAATAACATTCGCCAATGCAAATATACTAATTAATTTTTATTCTAAATTTGTATTCGGAGTTATTTAAATAATTTATTGTGATTTAAGATAATATTCAGTTTCTATTTTTAACCATTCATCGAGAGAGCGGCAATTTTAAAATACTTAACACGTTGACTGCCAAGGTCGCGTCATCGGCTAAGAATTGGAGTGATCCGATTGGAATTAGGTGTACACCGTCTTTGGAATTATTTGGAATTACTTTGGAATTCATTAGATAATCTATTGTCTTCTATTTGGAAATGAAAGGGGAAGTGGAAGTGGAAGTAGGTGTACACAATTTTAGGTCGCGGTTCACCCCTCGGAGTGATCCAAGTCCAGAGTCCATGGCCCCCATTGTATTTTTAGATGTGTATCTTCTAAAATTTAGTGTAATAAATGTACTATGTCGATTTAAAAAAAATGGATCTGAAAACTTTGAACTTTAATTTCTCAAAAAGAGATGTGGACTTGGATCACTCCAACTCTCATCTGATGATGTGTTAAAGAGAATCAATGAGGCTGTCTCAGTGGCGGTTCGTAGCTAAAATTATTGGGGGGGGGGGGGGTCCAGAAAATTTTTAGCCTCCGTTTCAAATTGTGTAAAAGGAAACAAACATGTATAAAAAGAAAATTTATTCAGAAAATATGTTGTGTTTCTTAGAAAATGATGGTGATGTCAGTGGCGCAACCAGGATTTTGACCTGGGGTGGGGGGAGCTAATACACACATACATACACATACAAATATATATAAAATAGAAGTTATCTGTATACCAAGGTACGTAAATGACATGACCTGTTCAATTACCTTATCATATAGCTCTGTAATTTGCATCGAAGTGGCTCTTTAGATATAGTAAGTGTTTTTGAGAGTAACTTTGAAATTCTCAAAACATTATTTTTGGCATTTTACAAAAACGTTTATATATAAGTTACTCTCAAAAACACTTATTATATCTAAAGAGCCACTTCGATGCAAATTACTTAAAGCTATTAAATGAGCATCAGTTCTTTCTCTCGAAAACGGCTCTAACGATTTCGCTAAAAATTGGTATACTTATCAAGTCTCATGAGTTATTTGTCGTGTACCTATAAATTTTAATCCGATTGAAATAAAGGAAGGGGGTGTAATTTAGTCATGTCGCAAAATAAATATTTTAATCGTTCATATCTCGTCTTCGGAAAGTCGCAGAGCCTTCAAATTTGAAACTTAAGCTATCTAGAGGCTACAAGAAGTACCACAAGATTTTGGTTAAAATAGAAGTACCGGAAGTTGATATTTACTTACGTATGAATGTACCCCCCCCCCCCTACATTTAGCAAGCATAAATCTCAGAGCTACCAAATTCGAAATTTAAGCTCGATATAGGCTAGAAGGGGTAAAGCAAGCTTTTTGCTTGAAATCGAAACACCGTAAGTTGACATTTACATGAAAGATTTTTCGTTTTGTTTTATTTTCACAAAAACGCCACTAACGATTTTTTTTAAAATTGGTGTACTTATCATGTGTCATGAGATTTTAATTCGATTGAAATAAAGAAAGGGGTGTAAATTAGGAGTGTAGTAAAATAAATATTTTAATCATTCATATCTTGCCTTCGGTAAGTCGCAGAGCCTTGAAATTTGAAACTTAAGCTATTTAGAGGCAAAAAGTTACTGAGCATCGCTCGGTGCTCCAGGCACTTACAGCTATATGATAAGGTAATTGAACAGGTAATGTCATTTACTTACCTTGGTATACAGATACAGATACAGCCAAAACTAGGCAGATATTGGAAACGGCAGAGAAAGGAATTGTTGACCTATCGCTGTTTGATAAACAATGAAGTGAAGACATCAGGGAACAATGTGGAATCCAAAAGATCGATGTCTGGATCAAATGTAGAAGAGAAAAATTGGGTACACACACGTGGAGAAAATGAGTGAAGACCGAACTCTCAAAGAAAATTTAAACGAAACAAATTGGGAGGCAAAAGAAGCACAGGTCGACCTAAAAACGCTGGCACGTTAGAATAAACAGACCATAGGTCTATTAAGAAGAAAGTTAAATAATTTAATTTAATATTATATTTCAAAGTCTTGTCTTTAAATGAATAAACTTTTCATTTTTACTTTTATTTTCATTTTTTTCCTTGTCCTGGTGGGGTGTGGGCTTCAGTGGTTGTGCCACTGATGATTGATTTCAAAGCATATTTGGATAATTGAACACGTCACAAAGTGAAGCTGAAGTAAACTAGCTGAAATTGAAAATATAAAAAAATCTGAACAAAAATTTTTTAAATGAGGTATTAAAATAGAAAAGTATGGTCGTTTATTAAAATTGAACGTGGAAGAAGTCATTTCCATTTATTCGGAATTCGCGATTCATCTAAAGCAATGCTACCAAACACAATCAGAGTGGAAAGATTTAATTTGAAACTAATTAGGAGTATGTAAAGTTGATTTAAGGGCATCTATGAAGGAGAATTTAATTTAAGCTATTTTTTGTTTCTTAGAACCATTTTATTAAATTCAAAATTTTAAATAATTTAATTCATATTTTTTATTTTTTTAAATGAAAGTAAATTTATTCTATATTTATTAATATTTTAGGAGTCGGGTTGGCCGAGCTGGCTAAGGCGCTGGCCCCGCTTCAGTATTGTTGATGACGATGTTCAAGCGGAAGGCCCGGAGGTTCGAGCCTGGCTAGGGTATAAAATTTCGACGGGAGTAAAACTCGGCTCCCTCACTAACCCCTACTAACACTTTACTGATGGCCTTTGTTCCCGGTGACAATAAATAAATAAAATAAAAAAAAAAAAATAATAATATTTTAAAATACTTTTTTATTTTGTTATAATTTATTTATTTATGGATTCGTAGACCTCCCCTTCCATAAAATGAGTTAGTATTTAATTTTGCTGGAGTCGGAGTCGAGGTCGTCTTGTGTTTCTTTTACCATTTCCGCAGCCTAGCTGAAGACATGGAGTAATCGACTTAAAATCAAAAATAGCGATCGATTCTTATCTATTCTTGAGAAATAACCGAGAGGTGAACCGCGACTTAATATCGTGTACACCTACTTCCACTTCCCACTTTCATTTACAAGTAGAAGACAATAGATGAAGGGGCATTATCTAATGAATTCCAAAATAATTCTACATAATTCCAAAGACGTGTACACCTAATTCCAATCGCGGTTCACCCCTCGGAAATATCCATCCCACAAAAGCATTTTTGACGTTTCGATTATTATTGGTGAAGACATGGAGGAATCCGGGATAAAATAAAAAATAGCGATCAATTCTCATTTAATACTTGAGGAATAACTATTCTACATTGAATTTTTGACGTTTGAAATTTCATTTAAACTACAAAATTCTTAATCAAAATGCTATGTTCTTATATTATAGACATACTGTGAACCTTCAGATAGATAAAATAAGATCGTTTTCTTTTACATTTATAATTCTTTTGATCATTTTATCTATAGGCTGGGTCGCAAGTCACTCGGCATCATCGAGTCATTTTTGTTACGGTATTCTAGCTTTTTACCATTTTCTTAAAAACTAATCAATCAGTTTCGTTCAAAATTGAAAAATAATTATTATTAATCGATTGTTTTATAATATTTATTAATTTTATATTTCATCATTAGCGTTTTTTCAAATTAAACTTCAAATAAACTACCCTTTAAAATGCAAATATTCTAATAAAAACTATTTGATATAAAATATAAGTGAAAATATTTCATACATATGAAATTTCAATAGATTTAATTGAATGTTTGATGAGGAAAAAATTAAACTCTTTTGCCATTTCTAGTCGACTCGTTTAGCTAACGTCGTCGTCTAGCCAAGTCTAGTCGTCGTCTAACCAACGGGCTCGCTGGCCCAGTGAAGAAATTGAATGTTTTCATAACAGCAGAGCAAACCTATTTTGTTAGTTTTAAATAAATAATTTTAGGTTGAAATCGTTAAAAAAGTTAATATAAATTTTAGTTTAATTATTGTTATCTTCAGATCTATTTATTTAAGTAAAGTACTATAATTAGTCTAGTCATTTGAATCATTCTTTTTTATATTAAATTGATCATTGTTCTAAAGAAAAAAGAGAAATAATTACAATTGAGTTTATTCCTAAATATGTGCACATCTGTTATACATATATTAATATTAATCATATTCATTAGGTATGTAACATGTAATATTTTTTGTTGATTTAATCTTAGCAAAAAGAAATGAAAGGAAAAAAGATGATGGGACTTGTTGATTTCTCTGTAGCTCTGTTTTTTGTATATTTTTTAGAAGCCTGATGAAGCCAGAATAAAGTTGACGAAACGTCACAAAAATCAATGACAATTTTTTTGATTCACACATTCCTGTCCAAATACCTGCAAACATAATTAATTAATAAATTTTAGTATTCACCTCACCAGATAAATGATGAAATAATACATTTCTCTTACTTTCTTATTTTTCGAATGAGAGAGAGTCCCTATCGATCTAATATATTATTTGTTATGAATTTTTTCTGATTATTATTATGAATTCACCAAATTACTGTTCACCGTCTTTAATTTTGGAATAAATTAAACTTTTCATATACTTAAATTTAATATATATAAAATATATACATCTACAGCACTTGGTGTGGTAAGCAAGGTCCGCTCCACCTGGAGCTCAAGACTCTGAAAACAATTATTATAATATTAGTATTGAATAAATATTTTTAATATCATATAATAAAAAGCAATAGGACATTTTATGTTTAAGTTTATTTAAAAAAAGGTCGGATATCTACGAATTTAGAAAATGGCAATCCTCACACGAAATTGCGAGCCAATGTCGATGCTCTGGAAAGAGACATTAATAGCAAACCATGAGATATTTTTCTTCTTGCAGTTGATCTTTATCTGCAAATATTCTAAATTTATTTTCTTTAGGAGATGCATCTGTTTTTAGTTCTGTTCTCATTATTGTCATAACAAATATTTGCCCAAGAGCTCAAAATATCTGTGGTAATCTTCAAAACATTCACAATTCATAGGCTTATTATTTTTTTACAGAGAAGAAAGTCACCATAAATGTTATATATTTTTTCTTTTAGAAATTTAATGGGAATCAGTTTTTAATGTTATGTCACTATTTTCTACTATCATATCCCTACAAAGGGGGGTCCAGATGCCATTTTTTTATTATTCCACTTAATAAAAAACACATAGGTACTCGTTGAAAAATTGAATCTTTTGTATATATTTAAGCGTACGTTATCTTATAATTTTTGTGAGAGGCTTTCTCGAAACCAAAATAATTAATAATTTGGTTCAAACCTATGTCAAAAATTCGATATACATTGCACAAAAAAGCAAAAGAGTTAGGTCTATTTTGCAAAGAGTATATGTGATTCAAAGGATTGGCCCTCATCATCAATCTTTTTACTTTCACATTTATATTCATAGAATATAATGGGGAAGTATTGCGATGGCCAGTCTGGGTCCTGACTCTTTGAGAGCTTGTATCTCAGAGATGAAAAAAGTTCATTTAATTTTGTAACTTCTAGGTGGAAGGAATCGATGCCCTTAATAGTTGAAAATCGGATTTAGGACATAAAACCGGAAATTGTGGTCCCCAGAGGCCAAAAAGGGGCCAAAAATCCATTGGTCAGTGCGTACGTATGTACGTATGTACGTATGTACTCCCCTGCGTTTCGCAACCATAAGTCTCAGAGCTACGAAATTTGAAACTTAAGCTCGATATAGGCTAGAA
>JALMQS010000066.1:2769653-2811714 GCA_024734495.1 Forficula auricularia | reverse complement strand
CCATTTTCTTAAAAACTAATCAATCAGTTTCGTTCAAAATTGAAAATAATTATTATTAATCGATTGTTTTATAATATTTATTAATTTTATATTTCATCATTAGCGTTTTTTCAAATTAAACTTCAAATAAACTACCCTTTAAAATGCAAATATTCTAATAAAAACTATTTGATATAAAATATAAGTGAAAATATTTCATACATATGAAATTTCAATAGATTTAATTGAATGTTTGATGAGGAAAAAATTAAACTCTTTTGCCATTTCTAGTCGACTCGTTTAGTCAACGTCGTCGTCAAGCAGATCTAGTCGTCGTCTAGTCTGTTTTCATAACAGCAGAGCAAACCTATTTTGTTAGTTTTAAATAAATAATTTTAGGTTGAAATCATTAAAAAAGTTAATATAAATTTTAGTTTAATTATTGTTATCTTCAGATCTATTTATTTAAGTAAAGTACTATAATTAGTCTTGTCATTTGAATCATTCTTTTTTATATAAATTGATCATTGTTCTAAAGAAAAAAGAGAAATAATTACAATTGAGTTTATTCCTAAATATGTGCACATCTGTTATACATATATTAATATTAATCATATTCATTGAGGTATGTAACATGTAATATTTTTTGTTGATTTAATCTTAGCAAAAAGAAATGAAAGGAAAAAAGATGATGGGACTTGTTGATTTCTCTGTAGCTCTGTTTTTTGTATATTTTTTAGAAGCCTGATGAAGCCAGAATAAAGTTGACGAAACGTCACAAAAATCAATGACAATTTTTTTGATTCACACATTCCTGTCCAAATACCTGCAAACATAATTAATTAATAAATTTTAGTATTCACCTCACCAGATAAATGATGAAATAATACATTTCTCTTACTTTCTTATTTTTCGAATGAGAGAGAGTCCCTATCGATCTAATATATTATTTGTTATGAATTTTTTCTGATTATTATTATGAATTCACCAAATTACTGGTACTCGTCTTTAATTTTGGAATAAATTAAACTTTTCATATACTTAAATTTAATATATATAAAATATATACATCTACAGCACATGGTGTGGTAAGCAAGGTCCGCTCCACCTGGAGCTCAAGACTCTGAAAACAATTATTATAATATTAGTATTGAATAAATATTTTTAATATCATATAATAAAAAGCAATAGGACATTTTATGTTTAAGTTTATTTAAAAAAAGGTCGATATCTATGAATTTAGACAATGGCAATCCTCACACGAAATTGCGAGCCAATGTCGATGCTCTGAAAAGAGACATTAATAGCAAACCATGAGATATTTTTCTTCTTGCAGTTGATCTTTATCTGCATATATTCTAAATTTATTTTCTTTAGGAGATGCATCTGTTTTTAGTTCTGTTCTCATTATTGTCAGAACAAATATTTGCCCAAGAGCTCAAAATATCTCGTAGTAATCTTCAAAACATTCACAATTCATAGGCTTATTATTTTTTTACAGAGAAGAAAGTCACCATAAATGTTATATATTTTTTTCTTTTAGAAATTTAATGGGAATCAGTTTTTAATGTTTATGTCACTATTTTCTACTATCATATCCCTACAAAGGGGTCCAGATGCCATTTTTTTATTATTCCACTTAATAAAAAACACATAGGTACTCGTTGATAACAGACTAACTCTTAGCTTTGTTGTGTATTTGAATGCGAATTTTGCGAGACTAGATTTGAACCAAATTATTAATTATTTTGGTTTCGAGAGGCTTTCTCAAAAATTCTAAGATAAATCTACGCAATAGCCTAAAAAACTCAAACTATTTGAAAAGTTTTATTTTGCAGAGAGTATAGAGTTGTTGATTCATAAAGAGAAACAAAGAGGTTGTCCTCTTGCTTGATGCAAATAAACATACACACATATATAGAAGTTATATATCTGTATATATTCATTTATTTGTGTTGTAGACTATAAGTTTCTAAGGTTTGGCCCTCATCATCAGTCTTTTTACTTTCACATTTATATTCATAGAATATAATGGGGAAGTGATGACTTACATAGGCCAGTCTGGGCCCTGACTCTTTGAGAGCTTGTATCTCAGAGATGAAAAAAGTTCATTTATTTTTGTAACTTCTAGGTGGAAGCGAATCGATGCCCTTAATAGTTGAAAATCGGATTTAGGACATAAAACCGGAAATCGTGGTCCCCAGAGGCCAAAAAGGGGCCAAAAATCCATTGGTCAGTGCGTACGTATGTACGTAATGTATGTACGTATGTACCCCCACTGCGTTTCGCAACCATAAGTCTCAGAGCTACGAAATTCGAAACTTAAGCTCGATATAGGTTAGGAAGTAGTACAGCAAGCTTGAGTGCGGCGAGCGCACCCTATTTTTTTTTTTTATAATGATAATATTTGGACTAATATCCTGGGCGATTGCTCAGGTGCCTTTCCACCATTTCCGACCGTCCGAGATTGCTCCCGAGTCCTGTTCTCCTCAGGAGCTCACTACTACCACCTCTTTTAAAAAATCGGCAGCCGGGCCAGACGGTCTGTCTCCTGCGGCCTGGAGAGGCGTAGGGGATAGGGAGCGTTCTCGCCCTGCTTAACACTGATACTCCTGGAGGGTAGGGTGCCAGGGATTCTGTCCAGCGCGCGGACCGTGTTGATCCCAAGATCCCATCGCCATCACAGCCACAGCATTATCGGCCAATCACGGTCAACTCTGTGGTCGCTCGGCAGCTTAGCAGGGTTCTCCTTCATCGTATGGAGAGCACTGTTGAGCTTCGGGGAGACCAGCGGGGGTTTGTTAAGACCGATGGTTGTGCGGAGAACACCCAGGTCCTGGGGGCTATCATAAGGGATGCGAGGTTTCAGCTGAAACAGCTACATGTCGCATCGCTGGATATTTCAAAGGCATTTGATACCATAATGCACCAACCTCTAATGGACATACTGGATGACCTGCTGGACCCCGCGCTCGTTCTCGTGGTCAGGTCTCTATACTCGGACAGCACAACAACGCAGGTCCATGAGGGCTCAAGATCAAATAAGATCAAGTTGGGGAGGGGTGTGAGGCAGGGGGACCCATTGTCGCCATTTCTCTTCAACTTGGCTGCAAAATACATCTTAGACCGATTGTCTCCTCATGTCGGTTATGATCTACGAGGCGTACGTGTAGGCTCTTTGGCTTTTGCGGACGACGTTGTCCTTGTGGCCTCGACGGCCGTGGGCCTTAGGGCTCGGATACGCGACTTTGAGGTCGGCGCCGCCATGTTCGGGATGAAGGTTAATGCGGCCAAGTCTGTGACTCTCTCGTTGGTTCCCTCCGGTAAGGAGAGAAAGATCCGGGTGTGCACAGACTATGACTTCAGGGTGGAGGGTGGGGCGGTCGCGGCGTTAGCCGTTGGTCAGTCCTTTTCCTACTTGGGTCCGTGTGGGCACCTCGGGACCGGCTATCCTCAGGAGTGGCCGCTGAGCGGAGATGTTGGAGAGGGTGGGGGCTGCTCCCCTGAAGGCCTCGCAAAAAATGGAGATCTTGAGACTTCATGTTCTTTTCCCACAGGTATCCATCCCTGGTGTTAGACGGCGTTACGGTGGGCGGCCTCATCACCATCGATCGCCGGGTGCGGGCATTCATTGAGAACCATTAATCTGCCTAGCGACACTCCAGAGGGTTTCTTCCACGCCAGGATAAGGGACGGGGGTTTGGGGGTTCGCTTCCTTTAGTTGGCACTGCCACTCCTGACACATGCTCTGTATCAAGCCGAATGTCATCTTCGAGCTTTGATGCGGCGAGAGCTGCATCTGAGACGCATCATGTGATCAGAAGGATTAATTAGGCCACCGATGCTCTCCGAAAATTTGGCGGCGTGGAGGGAGCCGGGAATACTGGGCCCGCCGGACATGACAGTGTCGACGGTGAGGACTTGGGACTTTGTGCGGGGACTACCCCGTCGTACTCCTGGGTGAACTACTCTGGTCCACTGAGCAACGGCACGTTTAAGGACCTTCGCCGTCTCCGATCAGGCTTCTCTCCTGCTGTCCGCACTGGTCGCGGTAGACTCGTGGGTGTCCCCAAAACTACATTAAACAATGTGACACTCAGGGCGATGCTAGGTTCCCTTTTTAGCCTTTCCAGTTTCCTTAGGAGGCGGACTTCTTCAGGACGTGGCCCGGCCTTAATTGAGTAAAAATATAACTTTAGATTCATGTGCATTGCTGGGTTGGCCTATCTTCGACAAATGACTTTTTTAGCATTTGACGTTGGGTAATTTATTATATATATATATATATATTTTTTGTTTCTCGTATTTATTTGTTTTTTATTGATAGCATTGCACAGTCGTGGGTTGCGCTTTTTGCGCTCCCAACACCTCTGCCTCGGTTCTGTGAGTTGTGTCATAGGCGCCCATAAATGCACTTCTAATCACAAATAGCCACAACATCTGGCATTATTATTCTTGACGTTGATTAAGAAGTTCAAATTCTAATCTGTAAAAAATCTGTTTTCTTGTAAAGGGCTGCCTCTCTGCGTGGCGCAATAAATCAGTCAATTGAAATCGGAAAACCGGAAGTGGACATTTACATTAAAGATTTTTCGTTTTTTTTGATTTTCTCAAAAACGGCTCTAACGATTTTTTTAAAAATTAGTGTATTTATCAAGTGTCATGAGTTATTAGTTGTGTCAAATTTTTAATCCGATTGAAATAAAGGAAGCGGGTGTAAAGTAGGAGTGTTGCGGCGCGTGTTGAACCTTTTTGCATCTCATCATCCTTCTCGAATCAAATTCATATTTGTGGCGTTATTGTGACGTCATAATCGTCGAGCCAATGGGCTTCTCAGCTTTGGCCTGTTGGCCTCCCTAGTTCGGGCGTAGCTCACTTGACAGTCTGCCATCTAGAGTTGATTTTTTTCGAGTAACGTCTAGTGAGTAAGTCAGTGGAGATTATAAATTATAAAACCTTTACATTCGTCGTACATTACCTAATTATTTAGTTATTTATTACTTATCTCTTTTTTCTCTAACATATATAAATGGATTATTTTTTCAACTTCTATTTAGTTTGAAATTTGATTAATCCAAATATATATAAATTTTCTAAAAAAAAAATGTTAACCTTTCTCTTATCAGGTAATTTTAATGTTTTAATTTATTAACAATATCATTATTGAATTCTAGAAGTATTTTCTTCATTTTCATCTAGAACATGCTTATTTCATCATAATTCTATTTATATAAAAAATTATATTTGTTATGAAAATGCTTTATATTTATGTAAATAATCCATTATACTTATAACTATGATGTCATTTTTATAGATAGAATAATCCAAATTTTTTCTTTTTAATCTAAATATTTTATATACCTTCTACTTTAATAACAAGTCAATGTCATTTGCTTTATCTACTCTTCTACTGAACATGAATTATACTTTCTTTGATAATTGCTATCTCTTTGATAACAATTTTTTTATATTTACTACTTTTTTTCTAGGTTGAAATAAATTCATTTTAAAGGAAATTTAATTCAAGATGACATCCAGGCAGGATAAAAACAAGTCCAAATTTGTAAGTAATATTAATTAATCAACTCTATATGATTAAGCTGGTTAATAAACTTCCATTTTTACTAGGTTTTAATCAAGTAAATTGTGAAGTTTATATTGTATTTTTCCGAGGTCAGCAGAATTTTTAATTTATTAGAAAATATATTGTTTTCTGCTTTGATTGAGGATATCTTGGCCTTGTATTAGATGTCCATTTTACTTCTTATAATAGAAAACATTATATTTACTTATCCTTAATAAATTAACTATTTTGCTTCTTCCATAAAATATAACTATTTTGAAAATATAATTTCGAAGGCTTTATCTTCATGTTTATTCTAATATAATTGAATAAAATGATATTCCCTATTGAATAGGATTGTATGGTTCTGGCAACTAGAAATAATAAAAAAATATCCCCAAAGGAGACGTTTCAATTTAATTTTTCTCAGGACTTTGGATTGAACATGAGATGCACATCTATATAATAATATTATTAATAAATTCTTACAAAAGTTTAATTGTATTCAATGGTGATAACCCTGATAGCACGCTCGGTCTTCACGATGTCTTTAAGGTGTTGAGAAGATATCTTGGTGTTTTTTTTTGCTTGAATAAACATACACTTTTAAAAACTCATGCTCTCAGGGAAGAAAACAAAATTTATTTTCACGAAATTTTCTCTGGAGAGAGACGGACTGGTAGAACTTTTAATTGAAAGTAATGGAAGGCAGCCCAGGGGTAGGGAGGAAAGAAAAATTAATAATACATATCCAAATAAGGTGTAATTTATTGGAATCCTTCCTCCTTTCCTTTCAAACCGACGTCTCGGAGGATTCTTCCCCCTTCTTCAGGGTTTCAAGGGGTCAATGAAGGAAATAAATAAAATGCTTCCTTCCTCTCTCAACAACAGTGTTTCAAACTTTATTCTTCCTTAGCTTCCTTTTTTTCCTTCTTTTTCTTAATTATATTGAAAACCCTGAAGAAGGGAGAAGAATCCTCCGAAATGTCTGTTTGAAAGGAATCCAATAAATTACACCTTATTTGGATGTGTTAATTTTTCCTTTCCTCACTACCCCTGGGCTGCCTTCCATTACTTTCAATTAGAAAACAAAATATTTTAAAAACTTTTTCTCTACACAATACTACTATCATGATTCATGTTATAAGAATTCGACCTCATGAGGAAGATTTTAAATTTAAATCGAAACGTCGACTTTGGGGATATTTTCTTAATTGTGTATCTAACTGAACCCTGTTAGCATATATAATTAAACTACAGCCACATTAATTACTGTTCTTTCCAAATGAATTTACTTATATTGGAAATAATAAATAAGTTTCCTGAGCCATTCATCTATATGCTAGGCCAGTGATGGCGAACCTATGACACGTGTGTCAAAAGTGACACGTTAAGACATTTTGGGTGACACGCATCGTTTTACCGACGATCTTCGCTCAAGAAGAGTCAACAGAAGTTGCGCTCAAGTCACTAATGTAAAGAATAGTAATTAGGTTTTGCTTTTGAATAAATAAATATATAAAAAATATGTTTGTTTTTTTACTAGGGCTCCTACTATCACGAAATTATGAATATTTGCTAGATGTGACACGACACCGGAGTTAAGTCAGTTTTTTTCCGAATTTTGACACACCAAACTCATAAGGTTCGCCATAACTGTGTTAGGCTGTATACCGACATTTGGGCTTAATGTCTGTAGTCAAATACTTCTTAATGAATTGAGAAACAACATTTTTCTCTTGAACTTATATGAATCTGGAATGAAACTAATTAAGATTTTTTCAAATAGACAGTCATTTTATTTTTCAACGCTTATTTATAAGTAAAAAGAAAAAACCACGATTACCACATCTACAATTCAATCTTTTTCTTGAAAATCTGTCTATAAAAGTTGAAATAGTAATAGATTTAAGATTTTAAAGAAATTTACGAGATATTGTCTAATTATATGTCAGAAAATAATATATATGTCAGACAGGTTCGTTCGTCTCAGAGGACAAGTCACTGGCCCGGATAGCATTTTTGACACTCTGGCTAAATGTCAACCCTTCTGACATAATAATAAAAATAATCTCTAACTCCTCGGATTCATTAGTTGACAATCTCTCTCGTGTCTTCTTTAGACAAAATCTGTCAACTTTCCAATAGATTTATCTTAAATTTGCCAACTCATTGAGGTGTTTCGAAATGTCAGCAAAAAAAGCAAGCCTTGGAAATTGATATGATTATTTTGGATTCATTCTAGTAAAAAAAAATCGTATTTTTACACTGAATCGAACCAACTCTTTAAGAAGTGTCTAGATACATTTTTCTTGAACTGACTATAATATCAAATAAAATACTATAAATCACTATCCAAATTCGAAAGCAATAGATTTAAAAGTTACATTTATATGTTAGGTACTTCGAATTATTCAAAATCATTTATTTTTAGTTAATCGAATGTTTATTTTGGGGTCGAAAATGAAAAAATATTTTTTTATTTTGGGGTGTGAGGTATCCCTCTAAAGATCTTTTTTTGTATAATTAGGTTAATTTTTTTTAAATTTAGTTTACTTTAAAATGACTGTGTGAGAGAACCTCAAAGTTTATCTGTTTTTTTGTATCTCTCCGCGTTCAGTAGTGGCTCAACTTAAAATTATGAAAAAATTCTCTCTTCATCAACGAGGAATTTGATATCTCAAGTATTTTAGAAAATAGAAGGTACAGAACCCTTATTATAAGATGACTATTCGCCACCGAGGTCAGTCCTCGAAACCAGACTTGTGCCCCTCCTTATTTTTATCCCCGGATTTTTCCCCGATTCTATATTTTTCCTGAAATTTATAAAATCAAAAATAATAAAAATGAAATCTTAGCCACATGCTATAATTTTGCTATTTTAAACTGTAAAAAATTTCCCCCGGGAAAAATTACAACGGAGAGTATTCTCTCGGAATCGAGTATGGCGCTTGAAGAAGAAACCAAAATTGGAGGAAAAAGTCAAACTTTTTCAAGATTCTGTATGCTGTTTGCACTTTCGGTCAATTAATCATTTTAAATGATTAATTTCTAAATCTGATATTCATTTCGATTTCATAATTTCTTACCTAGACTAAAAATACAGTTTCTAGAATTATAGAAACTATGAAATTAATCCATAATAGTGTGAAACAGGTCTGGACTTATATTTGGCTTCCTTGCAATGCCTTAGCTCTAAAGGAAGAGAGATATTTCATCTTTTTCTCTAACAGATTCTAATGAAAAAATCGCTTAGTCGCACATTTAATAAATAATAAATAAAAGTAGAAACTGATTTACGTTAGAGACGTCCTTATATAATAAGTAATTATTAATAAACTTGAATATTTTTGTAAAGAAATGAGTATCTATTTGAGAGAGAAAGAATTTAGGTCATTTATCAAAGATTTTAATAGATATGTTTATATTGCATGTAGGAGGGTCTTGTCCCCTCGGGAGTTGAACCCAAGCACTAGTACGCTTTCCGGGCAACTAGTCCAGACCCTTGAGACCATCACCTCCAAACATGCAAGACAAGACCCTCCTACATGCAATATAAACATATCTATTCAAATCTTTGATACATGTCCTAAATTCATGTTCGTTGAATATTTTTATTAATAAATAAGCTGACGTGTTCTGATGTGGCCATCCACTTGACTTTACCATACAACCTGGCCCCTCACTTATATTTAATAAAATTATTTATAATCATCGAGGGGGGGGGGTTAGTTTTTGCATTTTTCGACTCCTGGGGGCTCACTGATTATGTATACAAAATTTGGTTGAGTTTGGTACAAGAGCGTAGATTTTCATTTTTTGACCATACAGTGCCCCCCCCCCCCATTTCGGGCGGTTAGTTTTTGCATTTTTAGACTTCTGTGCTCCCACTGATTATGTATACAAAATTTGGTTGATTTTGGTAAGTGGCCAAGATTTTCATTTTTTGACCCTACACCCCCCCCTCATTTTGGGATGTTAGTTTTTGCATTTTTAGACTTCTGGGGGTCCACACATTATGTATACAAAATTTGGTCTAGTTTGCTCAAATGGATTAGATTTTTAATTTTTAACACCCCCCCTCCACCCACCTTAATTTTGGGTCGATATGCACCAAAATCTAATCAGCTCTTAATCTCAATGCACCAAAACTACCTGTGAAATTTGGTTTTGATATTTACACTAGTTTTTGAGCTAGCTCGTCCACAAAAATTTGGTAACGCACAGACTAACAGACATTTTGACAAAACAATTATTATCTCGAAAAATATAATTTTTTCGATGTTCACTTATTAGGGCTTTTTTGTAGACCGAAATGCCATGGTTTCGCCCAATTTTTTTAAATCAAAATAGTTTCAGCCATTTTTGGGATATTTCGAAAAAAAGAAGCAAAAAAATACTTTTTTCATGCACATTTACAATACTTGACCATACCCTGTATGGTAAAGTAAAAAATGGTCATAGTATGGGATTTCGACTAGACAGCTTTTTTTGTCGTTTTTGATATTTACTGCGAGCCTGCAGGCCGCCTTTCAAGAGAGCCTTCTATAAACCTTGTCTTCATCATCATTCTACTATAAATATTCCAAATCGACATTTAATAGTATTTTAGTTACAAATGAATTTATTTATATCGGGAAGAATGTGAGTTCATTGAGTGAATGAAACTAGGTCTAGGCTGTATACAAGGAAGATGATGTCAAGGTCTTCAAAAAATAGACTCAAATAAATTTTAATTTCAATAAATACGAAAAGAGAAGGCCAATTTAAATATTAGATCCTAGTAGGTATCTATGTTTACATTATATGTCAGAAGGGTTCGCCCCCTCAGGAATCGAAACGCAAGCTAAATTTTACTAATCGGGTTTCCTTAAGTAACTGGAGTAAAAAAATTTTAAGCTTTGCATATACATGTTAGAAGGAATTTCGTCTTTATGGTTAGACCAACTGCCCGGAAAGCAGGTTGGTTCGGCTCCTGGTGGGGAGGGGGGACCCTTCTGACATATAATATAAATATAGATATCTACCAAGATCTAAGATTTGAAATGGCCTTCCCTCTTTTACTTTTATTTAAATTAACATTTTGTGGTCGTCGTCATCTTCGTCGGAATTTCTTCGATGCCGAAGATCCTTCCCTCACTCAGTTCATTCCCGTCGCCGCCTTCGTTCATAAGCCTGTTGGTGGCTCCAGAGGCCGATGCGAGATCGGATGGTTCTTTGGCATTGAGAACAGATAAATGTCTCAATTCCGCCTGTTCTTAAGTTGGTGTTGTGATTGGGAAAGATGCCGGAAATATTTTGGCAGATGTTACTCCAAGAGCCTCTCTCTTGACATAGAGACTCCCAGGTGTCCTCTATTCCGGCTTTCTTCACTATGGAGTGAATGACATCTTTGTACCTCTTCAGTTGACCCCAGGATAGCGCTGATCATGTGATAGCTCACCAAAAAGGATTTGTTTTGGGAGCCGTCCATCAGACATCCGGCACACATCCCTCAGAGCAGCGCAGCTGATTGCCCGCCAAGATGTTCTCTATAGAATCGCAGTTGGCTCTTTCCCGGATTTCCTTGTTGGAGATGAAATCTTGCCATTTAATTCCCATGATACTGCCCAGCAGTCTCATTTGGAATTTTTCCAGGGCCTTTTTATGTTGATAGGACCCCGACATGAGTCGTTTTTACATTATTTTAAAAATTCCATCTATTTTTCATTAAATTGAAATTATAAAACACGAATTATGAAATTAAAATAGGAAGAAATTTCGAAACATTTAAGTTGGGAAGCTGAAACTTAGCATAGAGGCGTAATTTAATACAAACATGTGTATCACATTTTAGTTTATTATCTAATATTGTTCAAGAGCTACCCATATTATTCGATTTTCTTCTATTTTTTTCATCTGGAAGCTTTTAAACTAGGAATATAATCATTTGTTCGTTTTGGAAATAGAAACATTTTGCTACTAAAGCGAATTTTTTATCACTATCCATTTTTAATTCATTGTATTTATCGGAATTAGCCTGCCAAGCGTACCTCGTAGTTTTTATAATAATAAAAAGTTAATATTAGATCTTAGTAGGTATCTATGTTTATATTATATGTCAGAAGGGTTCGCCCCCTCAGGAATCGAAACGCAAGCTAAATTTTACTAATCGGATTTCCTTAAGTAACTGGAGTAAAAAAATTTTAAGCTTTGCATATACATGTTAGAAGGAATTTCGTCTTTTATGGTTAGACCAACTGCCCGGAAAGCAGTATTTGTATTTTTATTCATATTAGCACAGCATATCAGTGCACCAAATTTCAAGAAAATCTAAAGTGGTGAGGTAAAATGGGTGTGTTGAGTTGACAAACAGTTATTTAACTAGCACAGAGTGTTTATTTTATAACCATAGTTTAATATAGACAAAGTGATTTTTCATAAAATGTCGTTTCACTACATTAAAATCATTATTATTTGGTCTAAACTGGGTATTTATGAAAAACAAGTCAGTAATAATTTTTTTAAACATAGACCCCATTACCATCCCATCATTATACTTTGCATAGTAGTTTATGAAAGTACTATCTATTTACAGAATTTTTTTGAAAATTTTAAAAGTGGTACCTTTTAGAAAAAATCAAAATGAAAAATTTGATGTACATTTTGAAAAAAAAATTTTATTACAACCTATGTCATGTTGTATGTCTCTGAAAAGAGCATTAAAAAAGCTGCAAAATGACACCTGTCCCACCTCTCTAACTCAATTAAGACAGCTTTTAGAGCAGTTTCAAAATTGTTTGTTCGTGGTTTTTTGCGATTTTTTGAAAATTTCACAAGGCCATATAAAAAAAACTATTCAAGATAAAAATTTGAAATTTTGTATTTTCATTCATATTAGCACAATATATCAGTGTACCAAATTTCAAGAAAATCTAAAGTGGTGAGTTAAAATTTTTATTTAAAGTGTGTTGATTTGGCACGGAATGACGCAATAGAAACAGACTTTAAATTTATAAATAAACCACGAGAGGGTGTCATCTCCTAAATACAATTTGTCGTGGATAATTTTTATTACAAACATGTCAGAGGGGTTGTGTTCACATCCCCTCGAGAATCGGACCCGGTGTCAGATGCCTCTCCTTCACAGGATAGCCAATTGGTCTCTATTGTTATTTTTGGCAATCAGGCTCGATTCTCGAGGGGGTAAACACAACTCTTCTGACATGTAATAAGAATTATCCAAGATTTTTCTAGAGTAGGTTATATGCGCCTAACATAAATATTATAGCTAATGCTCATGCTTTCTTTGCATGAAGCTCTGAGTCATTTCCGTTGCAGATATTAAAATTAAAAAAGGCCTCTCCAGTTAAATGTTTGTCAGCAGCCAGGTATGGCCAGGTGGGAAAGCTGTCCCATCTCCCTAGAAGCAAAGTGATTCTTAAAAACTTTAATTCAAGTGATGTGGCCATCCATATGACTTTACCATTCACCTGGCTCCTCTCTTATATTTAATATTGAATTAAAATAATTATAATTATTTACGAACGAATCCCCTCCTCTTAATTTTGGGTCCATTATCAATTAATAATATTTTCTTTTAATTATGAGACTATTTTATTAGAAACATCAGCTTTCTTCGATATTTGTTTGAAAATATATTTAACCCTTCCCCCCCCCCCCTTTTTTTTGTCACTATCAATATCAAATAGTGAGTCATTTTCATAAGGTTATATAGGGGCATATGCGAATTTTTGTACAAATCGATTAAAGGGTCTACAACTTATTTTTTTTTTTAATGATAACTTATATGGATAGTTTTATTTTTCTGAACCCCCCCCCCCCAATTTTGGCCCCCAAGAAAATAAAAACTCTCTTTTTATTATAGATTTATTTTATAGTATATTTCATTTTTCTTGTTTTTTTTTAGTTTGAAAATCTTATAATTTTAATTTTTACCCCCCGCCCCCCTTAAAATTGGGTTCGATTTCAACCACAATCTAATCAGCTTTTAATCTCAATGCACCAAAACTACATGTGAAATTTCTTTTTGATATTAAGACTAGTTTTTGAGCGAGTGCGTCCACAAAAATTTGGTAACTTACCTAACGTACTAACAGACAATATCTTCAAAAATATAATATTTTCGATGTTCACTTATTAGAGCTTTTTTATAGACCGAAATTCCATGGTTTCGTCCAATTTTTTTTTAATCAAAATAGTTTCAGCTGTTTTTTAGATATTTCAAAAAAAGAAGCAAACAACCACTTTTTTCTTGCACGATTACAATAGTTGACCATAAACTGTATGGTAAAGTAAAAAATATAAATACTTACCAAAAATTAAGTAATGGAAAGAAAATGGATATTATTAATTTTCTTTCTTACAGTTAATTTAGTTTTTCTTAATTTCTTATAGTTAATTGATTTGTAATAAGCAGTTTCCTCTTGGTCATGCCCCCTCCCCCACTTCGCCCCCAACCAAAAAGCTTTTTTTAATGATAAGAATATAAAAAATTGTCCCAAAACTATAAGTCAATGTTAATTCTATCTTCCTTAGAAACGGCTTTACTAAGCAATCCCGATTCAGGCAGAAGTGGACCAACATTCAGAGCGAAACTATACCTTGAATCTCTGTTTAAAATTGTCTATATTTTGTGACTCTTTTTCTTCTGACCTTTCTTAACCTTATTTCTTCTTTGGCCAAACCACCCTCATAGAAACTTACTTTCTTTTCAACTCGATAAAATATTTTATTCCGCTCCTAAACTTCAATGTCTATTGCCCACATTTATCTAAATCATTTAATATTTTAAGCTCTTTTTGAATATTACAATTTAGATAAGTCTATAAATATTAAGCATTATAAATTTATTCTGTTTTTATTCAATTTTTCCAGTTGGAGGGGCTATTTGGACGGCCGAAAAAAGTCGGAGGAAATCGTGGAGCTGGTGGCGGACAAATATCCAGACCCCATTCAGAATGTGACCTAAATGAATTAGATGAACAAGAAATGCGTATAGATCAACTTTCGGAAAGTCAACTAGCCAATAGCTTTGAAGAAATGTTGGTAAGTTTTGCATTTTCAGGGTTCCGTTCACAAGTAAAACGGGGCCCTATTACTGTTGATACAATGTCGGTCTGCCTGTCCGTATGTGCACCTGTCAGCGCAACTTGAGATTTTTCAAGTTATATGTTAAATTCTCCCAGAAATAAAAAATCATATCAAAATTTAAATCGAATCCATCCATTATTTTGGGTAGGGTTGAATTTTCTGTGGTGTCGAAAATAAAAAATATTGTTTGATCATGAGGTCTAAAAATTTCCCTAAATATTATATAATTAAGGTAATTTTTTAAATTTTATTCTCTTTAAAATGTGACTTGAGTCCCTGAGAGATTTTTGTATCTGGCACCGTTTAGAAGTGGCTGAGCTTAAAATAATGAAACAATTGCACAAAACCTAGATCATTCTCTGTTCAGATAGAATGGAGTAGGTTCATGGTGAACATGTTTAATAAAATTAAAAATAGATAACTAGGTAGGTTTCACAAATAAAAGAAATATTGCTTATGAGCAAGACTCAATCTATGTATATTTTAGTCCAGCGCAAATTGCACCACGGGCCACATTGACGACTTAAAAATTTCCAAAGGCCACACATAAATAAAAATAATTACAATTTTTTTTCCAGTATTTTTTTCGAAATCTGACTTTACAACAGCTTTTGTACTTAGTGATTTTTATTGTAAGTGATAAATTTGAATGCACAGGTACACTGAAAGTGTTCAATCAGTGTCAAAGTGAAAAACAACAACAATACTCTAACAAGATATGAAAAGAAAACATGAATTGAGATAACAACAAAATATATTTGTATGGTAATAACCATAAAATAAAAATGGATTTTACTATCAAAATAATTCTAGTCAAGACACATAAACCAAACATTATTTCGGATCTCATTTTAAAATAAAAAACAAATATAATTGGCTATTTGCGTTTCTTTTCCTTATTTAATTTTTCTAAATCTATTTCTCTTGTTGAAGTTTATTATTATTATTATGTTATTCTTGGCGTAATTCTAGAGAGCGTTATTTTTTTTAAATTAATTTAATGCTATTTCAAATACATTCCGAAATATCCGATACTTAATAAAAAGTCACAATTCGTCATATATGGCCGCGGGCCGCATGTAAGCACGGCGAGGGCCGCATGCGGCCCTGGACCGCTGGCTGGCCAACCCTGTTTTAGGCGACAAGCCCATCTTAAAAACAATGCTTGTCGCTCGAAATATAAATTGAGTTTAGCTTATAAACATTATTTTTTTTATTTGCGAAACCTACCTAGTAATCTATTTTTTACTTTTATTAGCCATTCTCTCCTTATCAACGACAAATAAGAATTATTTGATATATCAAGTATTTTAGAAGTAATAAGTACGTAACCCTCGCTATATTTGTCCAGCTGGCACTTGGCTGGCTTATTTTTAACCGACTTCAAAAAAGGAGTAGGTTCTCTATTCCACTGATTTTTTTGTTTAATGTTACCTCATATCTCCGCCAATTGTGAACCGATTTTTGAAAAACTTTTGCATTGGGTCCAGTCTAGCTTCCGATTGGTCCCGTTTTTTTCATTGGTTATTAGATCTTTTTGTTAGGGTTGTTCAGGCCTAACTTCTTTGTTTATAAACCGATTTCGATGATTCTTTTTTTTACTGGAAAGAGGGTATCCATAGGGATAGTGCCATATTAATTTGGCCAAGTTCTGATGATATGATCACTTAATAACATCACTAAAAAGAGAAAAATAAAAATAATTTTTAAGAAAAAAAATAAAACCGACTTCAAAAAATTTAAATGCAACAAATAAAATACACTAAAAGGTATAAAATAATTATTATCTTATTTAGTTACAACTAAACGACGAAATATTAACATGAAATTACTTTTTGAAGTCCGTGACAAACATATACCTTTTATGAATCGCACTCGACGGATCTTACTTAGTACGTTTGGCGGCTACGCTCGCTTATAGGTATAGTTTGTTTGGCACCGACTTCAAAAAGTAATTTCATGTTAATATTTCGTCGTTTAGTTGTAACTAAATAAGATAATAATTATTTTATACACTTTTAGTGTATTTTTATTTGTTGCATTTGAAGTCGGTTTTATTTTTTCTTAAAAATTATTTTTGTATAATTCTATTTATTTTCAACCAAAGCAAATAAATAAACACTTGTATTTCTCAAATATTTTCACTAATTCAAATAATTTTTTTCTCTATTTCATTTTTGTTAATATTAATGAAAAAAATTATTTTCCAGGATGATATGAATCTTTCAGAAGAAAAAAAGGAGCCACTCAGACAACAACCAACAAATAATAAAAAGAAAATGTTAATTATGCATTATAAAGGAAAATCTAACGTAAATATTTTTCAAATAAATATTTCTTATATTTTATTTATATATTAATGTATTATTTTTCCTCATTTAGGATAGTCGAAGTCATAGGTTTGACAAGCCTTCAGATTATATCAATTATTTATCTTCACCCGATTTAAGCGTCAATAAAATTTATGGATGTATTGAAAGCTTACGAATAGCACTAACAAATAATACCCTTTCCTGGGTTAATGAATTTGGTGCTGATGGTTTGAAAAGTGTTTTAACTACACTTAACGAATGTTATTTAAAGTGAGAAAAATACTACTTATATATTTATTTTCTTTTTTAAATCCATTACTTGATTTTATCTAAAATAAGACTAAAACTGCGTTGAACAACAACAACATAATATAAGATTCAATATATTCTATTTTTAAATGAAATTAATTCAATCAGCCATTATCTTAGTCCCTATAGATTTTCGATATTCTGAAATATAAATTGCTCGATTCCAAAATACTATAGAAATCCACCTATGTATGCATTTTATTTATGTTAAACAATCATTTTAATCGATTAATCAAATTCGAAAAAATTGCTTCCTTTATCAATGAGAATTTTCAACTCAAGTTAATATACATTTTTGAATAAGTAGAAGATAATGAAAGGCGGTCCATAAATTATTTAAATTTTATTCAAAAGTCTCCGAAACGTCGGAATTTGAATAAAATTTAAATAATTTATGGACTGCCTTTCATTATAACCTACTTATTTCGCTTACCAGTCCGTCTTTCTAAGAAAATAAATAAAATTAAATACATTTTTGAAAATTAAGAGCATAAGAGTTAAAATACACATATCCATTACTCAAATGTATGCTTATATTCTCTTTACCATACGCAACGACAAATTAAGCTAAGGATTAGGATCAGATTTAGTATATTTTTTTTTTTTTGAGATTCCGTTTAAAAAGTAAAATGGAGGCCTATTAGTGTCGCTATGTCTGTCTGTCTTTCAGATCATTATAGCTCGTAATCTAGATGAGATACAGACTTGAAATTTACAAGTGTTTTTCCTCAAAATCAAAAAATGTATTATAATTTTAATCATATGAATATTTTGGGGAAAGTCGAATTTTTTGTGGAGTCAAAAATAAATAATATTTTTACCTTCTGATGTGAAGTATCTAAAGATCTCATTAAGTAGAAAAAGCTATTTTTTTTTAATTGTCATTAAAATGACCTTGTGGGAGGGGCCCAAAGTGGCAATTTTCAATCAAGTACTTAAATTAAATTTTGAGAATTTGTTCATTCTCTCCTTACAACAAATAAAAACGAATTTGATACCTTATGTATTTACTAAGATATAATAATTTTTCTTCTACCCGCCTGACTATCGGCTGGCCGAAGTTTTTAATTCTCTACCAATATATCGTCGCTGATCATACAAAACCTCATAAGTCCGATTTTTGGTCAAATACGTATTATACGTTTATACCGACCAACTTTTCACTGCGCGTCTGTCTATTGAAACCTTATTAGTCTATTCCAATTTAATTTCGCCCTACGAACATATTCTTAATCAAATAAATTTATAATTTTCTCATTAATATATCAAAGAATAATTAACACATTAACGAGAATTGTTTTTGATCGCGGTTTTTAAACAAGATATATTTCATATGAAAGATATTAATTTGCCGATGGTAATAGATTCGAATTTACTAGAAAATCATAAGATGGTGTCATCTATTAAATCCGATGGAATCGAATATTTTTGATTATATGTCAGAGGGGTTGTTTTTCACCCCTTGGGAATCGAACCCGAGTGCCAGTAACAGGGGCCCGGATTGCTGTTACTGTCACTCGGGTTTCGATTCCGAGGTGAAAACAACCCTCTGACATATAATTAAAAATATTCGATTCCATCGGATTTTAGATGACACCATCTTATGATTTTCTAGTAAGATATATTTCGCGAGACTACTGCTGGTTGAGGCTATTGGAGTCTACTGAGTCTTATGTCTGGACCAAGAGAGAATGAAAAAGATATGATCCATTTAGCTATAATCCAGCATCATTTCGCGTTTAGCCCGCATGACGCTTTTTATATCAAACACTGATATGGATCACCAAATGAATTTGTAATCTGAGATGTTATATATTCAATCTCCCAGTCCAGCGCATTCTTAATCTTATCTTAAACATATTCTTAATTGTTTAAAATGTTTTTTCTTGTTTTCTGACAAACTTTGAATTTGGGACTTATGAGGTTTTGTAAGATCAGCGACGATATGTAGATATTAACTATGGAACCCTCGGTATGCGAGTCCGACTCGAACTTGCCCGGCATATTCATTGTTGGTTTAATTTTTCTTATTTATCAATAAGTAAACAATGATCAATTAACTTGTTTGTCTAAAAACTATGTTGATGTGTTCATAAGGAAATAAATAAATAAGAAATTAGAAAATTTACTTGATTATTTGATTTTCATTGATCATGTATAACATGATTGTCAAGTTCTGGAAAAATACTTTGTTAGGCGAATTCGTGTTTTATGAAACAAAGAACTAATACCAAAACAGGGTTAGGCTCCAAAAAAATTATATAACTTTACTATTTTCTTTTTATAGCCAAAGTGGCCAATATTATGTGATTTTTGTACCTGTCGACGTTTAGAAATGGCTTAACTTAAAATTATGAAAAAATTCCACAAATTCATTCAGCTCTTTATCAACGACAAATAAGATCGAATTTAACATCTCAACTATTTTGGAAGATATAATCCTTTTTCTTATAAAAATGGCATGTCAGATTAAATTTTCTCGATCAAAATAGAACCCGTTCTGGCTGTCGATGTTGCTGGTTATATGGAAAAAGACCTTTAAATCGAATCTGATGTGTCCATTACAAAATTTTTACTTAGAACATCTCTTCTTTATAATTATTCAAATCACCCTTAGACTTGAGAATTTTCGTTTTATTCTTATTCTTTCAAAAACGCTTAGTGCCATTTCATAGCGATATAGGGTCACTATTTCCCCCTTTTTCATAGAGCTTCCTCTTGCACAGTGGTATACTAAGATCTCGTTTCTTGTTCACTCATATATTTCATATTTTGTTTACGTATATTTCGATTCCAATGAAAGGCAATTTTTTTTTTGTTTTCAGAATACACTTTTTACAAAAAATAATCATTTTAACATTTTTCATAGATTTTTATAATACTTTTTTTTTAAATGTTAAATAATATTAATTCAATATTTTACTAAGAGTAGAACTTTAAAAAAAAATCTTCTTAAATTAAATTTAAATCAAGATTTGTTAATCATTATCAATTATATATAAAAACGTTTATTTGAATACCAAACGTTTCAGGAGAAATTCTCCCATTATGAATTGAAATTTTATGAAATTCGAAAAAATAGTTGCTTTAAGAAAGGTATATAAAGCAACTATAAATAAATAAATATTTTGAAAACAAACAATGATATAATTGTCATGGAGGTGAAATCACCTTGAATAAAAATACAGATGCTTATTTGAAAAGTTTTTGTTTTGTCGAGAGTAGCAGAGTTGTTGATTCACAAAGAGAAACAAAGAGGTTGTCCTCTGCTTGATGCAAATGGACATACACACATATATATCGAGATGATATATCTGTATATAGAGTTCTAAGCTGACCACCAGTGAAGAAGGAACATCAAATTTTCAATATCCATACGATATTGACTCCATGAAAAACAACATTTATAATTAAAAAAAGACTGATGATGAAGACCAAGTCTTCGAAACTATAGTCTCAAACAAATAAATAATATATATATATGTATACAGATATATCATCTCGATATATATGTGTGTATGTTTATTTGCATCAAGCAGAGGACAACCTCTTTGTTTCTCTTTGTGACAGATGTTTATGACAATTTTTTTCTCTAAAATTTTTTATAAATATTAGAAATACAGTCCATATATTAACTTTTGTTAAAGGAATTTTTTATTTAAAATTTTGATCATTCTTAAAATTAATCTTGTTTTTTCTAAATTCCGCACTTTATCTAAAATTTTGCGATTGGAAAATTCAAAATTGTGTCCCAGGCTAGTTGAATAGCTAGTAGCTAGCATGGTAAATTTTCTTTGTAATTGAATATTTATGTACATAAATTCTAGATTTTAAATACTGTTTTGTCTGTCTCTAAGCAATCAATTTATACAAAAACGATCAATAGATTTTTTTCAATATACTTATATTTTATGTAGGATAACTTTAGATACGGAACCCTCGGTATGCGAGCCCGACTCGCACTCGTCCGGCTTATTTAAAATATGTCAAGTGTGAGAGTCTAATCTTATTTTAATTAATATTATTGAAAGAATTTTAGAATAAATTTATGTTTTTGTCGATACTTATAAGATTAATCCCCTACGTAAAATATTTTCTTACAACTCAAAGCATTTGTTTCGTCCAGTTAAGATGCCTCCAGCTATATACCTCCATAAACTACATGGTCTCCTCCGTATTCAAGTTTATCTTGCGCTACTAAGTATAGGAGGTATGTTAAGTATGTCTATTCTATTTATTCAAATGTAATTTCCCAAAGTCTTAAAAAGTTTTTAAAACCATATTTAATATTTTTTGTTTTATTTCTTATTCCAAAGAATATTGTCCTTTTTATATATGTTAATAGTTGTTCTATCCTGCCAACTACCGATGCATGTATTTATTTGTTGTCTCCGTACCAAATGATCCACTGATGTTACTTTCGTAATTCCATTTTTTTTTTTAGTTGGTTCAGTTGTAGGTGCTTCCTTGCTTGTTCTTTTTTTTTTTTTATGTATTATAAGTTTAATAAGCAATTTATATTTCATGACTTACATCTAAAAATTAAAATATTAATTTGCATGTAATAGGAAACGTATCTTAAAATGAATTTTTAAAAATACAAGTATTGTATTAAAAAATTTCAAAGATAACCAAAACACTATCTAATAAAGTATTTCATTATCGATCGAATAGTTCATTACTAATTACAAGACGTCGTAAATGAAATGAATTTACTTTTTTTTTTTTTTTACATAATATTGTATTTTTATTTAATTTGTTGATCAAAGCAGTATTAGTCACTTATTCAAATTTTAAATAATACAACTATCAACTAATAACTAACCCCTTATTCCAGTTTTGTATTAACAATAAAATTTGAAATACCAATGGATTAAAATAATACCAAAATATTTTAATTGATTTATAGAGACAAATCAATAATTTTTAAGATGAAATCAATGAGGGTGTTCTCTGCTTGATCCAAATAAACATATACCTATACATATATAAATGAATATTTAAAATCGTCGACGGTTAGTCGAATAGTTAGATTTCTCAGGCTTGGATTAAAAATTAGACTGATTTTAAAATCCAGAAAAAAGAAAATTCACATACTGGACATCTTAGAATAAATAATTACTCTTTTCCAGAAAAATCAGGATTCAAATTAATTAAAACAGAACGCCCCCTTCCCCATAATAAGCAACTTCGAGTATTTAAAAATTTTAAAAGCATTCAATAAAATACCGAATAATTGTTTAAATAGTAAAATTGAGCTATCACTTCGAAAATATAAAAGAGAAAAAAGAAAAAGTGGGAAAACCATTATTCACTGTCTGTATTCACTGAGGCTGGGGATGAATCGGTAAATGGAAGGGCTTAGTGTCGCCTCTGTCTCTTATGCCAGTTAATGCTGGTCGGATCTCCTATTATTCTGAAAGCTCGCCTCTGAATGGCATCCAAGGTAGCAAGAGAATTTTGGGAGATGTGAGCCATATTCGAGACAGGGGCGAATTTGACTCTTGTATAGGGTAAAAAGCGTCTGGTCCGGAATAAAAAGCCAAGCTTACATACACAACTTTTGTACTGAAGTAATATGGTCATTCCCAGAAAGGTCAAAACCCAAGGTGACACCCAACATTAATAATGAATATATATTATATATTCATTTATATTAGGTGTATATATATTTGCATCAAGCAGAGGACACTCCCTGACTTCCTTTTAAAAATCAACTACTCTGCTACTCTCGGCAAGAAAATCTTTTCAGATCAAAAATTAATCATTAATTGAATTATTTTACAATTTATATCTGTTTTATTGTAGTGATTCTCGGTATGATCGAATCCAATATGAATGTCTTCGATGCATCAAGGCCATAATGAATAATACAGTTGGTTTAAAACAAGTATTTGAACAAAAAGAAGCTTTCGCCATGGTTTCTCGCTCATTTCTCCCTTCAAAACCTGCAATCATGCTTGAGGCTGTCAAATTACTCGCTGCAGTTTGCCTTATTCCACCTAATGGTCATGATAGAGTTCTTGAAGCTGTCACACTTTATGGGGAAATTAATGGGACAGAAAGATTTCAACCAATTATTCAAGGACTACAAGTTATAAACAACACCCCACTTAGAGTAAGAACCATTTATTTTAATCTTTAAATAAAAAATTACAATTAAGTATATTTATTTAATTTTTGACTAGAAAAGATATTGAATATTGTCTGTCTCCACTTATTTTCTATATAATTCTATCATTAAAAAAAACATGTCGATATCTTTATTAGTTTATTTTTATCTTAGAAAATTGGTGGAACTACATTCGATACCTTTACAAAAAAAAGTACATGTATTCATATAAATGATTTGATATTTTTTTTTCAGATTGCATGTATCCAATTAATAAATGCCATTGTTTCTTCACCTATTGATTTAGAATTTCGACTTCATCTTCGAAATGAAATCCTTAGGGCTGGATTAGTGGATATTCTTGAGGTAACTATTTCTTATTTATTCACTATTAAAATTTGGTAATTTTAATTATATAATTATACAAAAATTTCAGTCGAAAGTTGAAAAGGATCCTCCAGAAGACTTTGCACTTCAAATAAAAATTTTTAATGATCAAAAAGATGATGATAGCGACGAATTTTTACAACGTTTTGATAATATACGAGGTGAATTTGACGATCCCTTTGATTGTTTCGAAATAATCAAAGGGTTAGTAATGGATACTTCTGCGGAACCATTTTTTCTTTCGATTTTACAACATTTATTGTTTATACGAGATGATGCAATAATAAGGTAATTAAAAATATATTTTGATATTAATTACAAAATACTTATTCCTATTTTTATTTTGCATAGGCCGGCATATTACAAATTGATAGAAGAGTGTGTTTCACAAATTGTTCTCAACAAGGGTGGCTGTGATCCTGACTTTCGAGTTCCACAAAGATTTAATATCGATGTTCAACCTCTAATTGAAGGATTGTGTGGTATGAGATAATATATGAACAATTTTACTAATATTATCCATAAATTGAATATAACTAAACTTATTATTTATTAAAATTTTCGATTTGAAAGGTTTCATGGTAGCAATTAGTTGAAGCTGTTTGCTAAGAAGGATAAACGAAAAAAAATAATATTATTTTTTTCTTTATTTATAATAAATTTTACATTCTTGCGAACATTTCGACTTTGTAGTGATATCATCACCGCTCAATGCCATCACAAAGTCTTGCGAAACTTTGCATGAGTGTAAAATTTATTGTAAATAAATTATATTATCATCATCTAGTACAGTGTTGTGGCACACTGGTGGACCGTGGTCATTAGTTGGTGTGCCCCGGAAAAATAACAAGTTTTGTGAAGATAATGCACCTACACATAGCTGAGAGTTATGCGAGTAGCAAGAGATGAGAGCAGCCTTAATAACGATTTCTCCAAATTTTGTGTCGCCTGTGCTCAGTTAAGCAGGCTCACATTTCTCATTAAATATCTTTTCATATTAAATTGATTTTAATAATAAATAAATAGTGTTTTTTTTAGAGGTTCACAACTTTAAATTAAAATAAAACAAAGAAAAATATCTTTAATATCAATGAAACTGGCTTTATTGGAAAATTAATTTTATGTCATTAATGTTTGAATGTGATTTCGGCCATGTGACCACCGCGGCGGCGTAGATGCCACAATCTGGATTTCCAATTTTCACACAGTTTTCGCAGCAATTGCGCCCGTATTTCCCCAATAATTTGCCGAATGTTGTATTCCAAGTGTTCAATCGTCTTTTGGGATATGTCAAGTCACTTATCTATGCCGATAAACCAGAGACGATTGAACACTTGGAACACAACATTCGGCGAATTATTGGCGAAATACGACCTGCAATTTTTGCGAAAACTGTGTGAGAATTGGAAATGCAGATTGCGCCATCTAGGCGCCAGCCGCGGCGGTCACATGGCTGAAATCATATTCAAACCTTAATGTGATAAAATTATCTTTCCAATAAAGCCAGTTTCATTGATATTAAAAATATTTTTCTTTGTTTTATTTTTAATTTAAAGTTGTGAACCTCTAAAAAAAACACCCTTTATTAAATAAACATTGGTTTTATTTCTTTGGTGTACCTCTAAAATTTCTTGATTTGGTAGGTGTGCCTTGAACACAAAAAGTTTGCGGAACACTGATCTAGTATACAAACCTAACTAAGTCTGCTTTGACGCAACCACCCACCTCCATTTGTCTTTAGTCTATACCACCTCTATATATCAACCTGCAGCCTTGTAAAGTCTTATTATATGTGGCTTTTGTCACACAAAGATTAATTCTTCTTAGAGTGCTATACTCGATTCCGAGCGTTGACGATTACTATGGAGAGTATAGCTAATATACGTATATGTATCACTTGACTAAATGCATTTCGATTTTTATGGGTATTCTCGTTATAAACATTTTCATTGTTAAAAGTAATTTAAAATTGTTTACTTTAATCATTCTTCGCAAAACCCATGCAGGTGTCTACTTCAAAGAAATGTTACAAATCGAAAATTCATCTAATATAGAACAACACTACTGGTCATACTAAATGACTATTTAATATTTTTTTTTATTAGAACGAGCTTCTTCCGAAGATAATAAAGTCGAAGAATTAAAACTACAATTAGAGGAAGCTTTATCCAAACGACATGAGTTGGAAGCAAGAATAGATCAACAACAACAAAAAATCATGGAACTAGAATCACGAATAGCGGATCCTTCGAAGGGAAATATTAAATCGGCTATACAAAATAAAATCGGAAATGGTGCACCACCGCCACCACCTCCACCTCCAATGCCTGGATCGAGCGGCCCCCCGCCGCCGCCGCCACCACCTATGCCTGGTGGAGGTGGCCCTCCACCTCCACCTCCTATGCCAGGCTCTGGACCTCCAATGTAAATACTTTGGCATTTATTTTTTTCAATTAGCTAATTTATTTAATTCTCTTATTTGAATTCTTGCCTAAATTCCTTTTACAAGAATTAAAGTTTGTGTTCTCTGCATGATGAAAATAAAAATTAAAAAGATTTTGTTTTTCCAAGAATAGCAGAGTTGTTAATTCATAAAGAGAAATAATGAGGTTGTCCTCCCTTGGTGTAAATAACCATATACTTATATATACCAAATATAAATAGGGATATATATATATATATGTAATTTATTTGTTTGGGACTATAGTTTCGAAGGTTTGACCTTGATGATCAGTCTTTTAATTAGAAGAAATATTTTATCTGTTATTTCTCATGGGTTCAATTACCCGATTGGATATAGAAAAATTCGTTTTGTTGTTATAGCAAGCTAGCCACATATCAAACGAATAATGAGAATCGTTTGTTAATGTGGCTAGCTTGCCATAACAACAAAACGAATATTTTTATATCCAATCGAATAATTGTAATCTTGAGAAATAAGAGATAAAAAATATTTCTAATTAAGTTGGTTCGGGACTGTTTATTATTTTTATAAGAAAATTCTCAAATTTTTACCATCGAACCATTGATATATTAAATATTTATTCCTTAAATTTGAAGTTGATTGTCTCTCCCATTACCGAGAAATAAATTATTGAAAATTGACCTTTTAACATGGAAGTAAATGGACCGAGCTTTTAAAAGGGCTATAACTTCTATACAATTATACCATTTTCAACAAATTTATACAGATCAATAATGAAACTTTTATGAATCGAATGATACATTTTTCAATAGATTTGACAGTCTAGTTAATTAGTTATTCATAAATGTGAAAATAAAAGTTATTTGCAGTTAACAGAATATAACAAAAGCACTAGTATAGAATTTCAACTCTATTTCTTGAAATCGTTTTTGTGTTAAATAAATGTTTTTATAATGAGAAAAAATTTATCTCAATATTCTTTTTAATATTATCAAAACAAAGATTTTTATTCGAAATTAACCTCATTATTAACAATTTTTTTATTAAAAAATTTGATAGGCAGACGTTGTCACTCTGCAGAAATACAAAAGATTTTTTCGAAGATCAACCAGATAGATGAAGGCTGTCTCGAACTCCCTTAATAGACTGATTATGAAGGTCAAACCTTTGAAAATATGGTTCCAAACAAATGAATTATATAATATGTACCTATCTATGTATTTGTTTATTTGAAGCAGAGAACCGCCCCATTTCCCTTTATGAAAATAAAAATGTTCAGACTTTTCTAAACAAAACAAACAAACAAAAAAAATTAAATATTCAGATATAACATTGAAAATGTTTACTTGTTTTTTATCTCCACTCTTATTATAGATATTATATTTGGATTTTTATTTTCACCATTAAGTCGTATATTGAATACCTATTGATATGATTGTGAGCAATTTATTACACATGGTCCCTTGATACACCTGCGTGCAGTGTATTTGGTGAATTGCCTTCAATAATTTAAAAACAACTTATACTTAAATAAAATTTTTTAAATATAATAATTATTATAAGACTGACTGAAAATAAAATAAAAAAATCTCGAAACTATTGTCTCAACTAAAAAGTAATTTACATCAATTAGAGGACACTTTGATTTATTCTTCTAAGTTCAACAACTCAGCTACTTCGGACAACAAAATTTTTTTTATCAAGTCCTCCATTGATGATCCTTAAAAGTGACCTTCGGGGGCACAGTAGGGCATGCAGAACATACCAGACCTTAATCCCTCTGCAACCTATGATATTAAAGCAGTATAAAAACCATTTTAATTTCTAAATTCACTTATTTATTTAAAAACTTACAAAATTATTTTTTATTTTTTACGTACAGTCGTTTAGACCTAAAAATTTTAAGTTTCTTCAAAAGAACATTGGAAGGTCTATTTATTTATTTAATTATTTAAATTTTAATAAGTTGAAAAATTAATCTTCAATGAAATATATACTTGAGACATTATGAAGAAGAGTAGTAAAGAAATTTTCTATAAATAATTCACTTTGAGAACTGCAATACATTTATTTAATAATAATACAAAAAAAATTGATTTATCAAAGAATAATTGATTGTTTAGTCCACCGCCGATGATGGGTATGGGTCCTCCACCACCACCAATGCCAGGAATGGGACCACCTCCTCCACCACTAAATGGACTGGGACCTCGGCCACCTCCCTTAGTAGATGTCTTACCATATGGATTGAAACCGAAACGAAAATGGCAAACAGATGGACCTCCACTAAAACGAGCTAACTGGAAAGTGGTACGTCTAAATCTGTTACATAAACACAATTTAAAATCAAATATTTTTTTTTATTAAAAAAATCAAAGAGTGCGTCTTCTGCTTTATATAAATAAATATACTTTTACGGACTCCGCCAACGAGGTGTTATTAATTTCAGAAAACTCATACACAGTTATTTTTTGACAAATATCAAATTTTATTATTTTAAATACTTCATATATAACGCCTTTTAATATGCTGTAACAAAAACATAAAAACAAATAAATTCATCTTAAAGCAATTTGAACCTGGCTTACCTGGCAGGATCACCCGTGGCCTAGTTGGTAAAAGGCGCTCTTCGACTATAGGAGCACAGGTTCGAATCCTTTTGGGTGCTCAATTCATATTTTCCTTTTCAAAAAAAAAAAAATAAAATAAATAATAATAAAATAATTTTCTAAATGTAGAATTAATATAAGAAATTATTGATTACATTATTTAACTTTCGCGGTTCAAATTCCTTTAAGATAAAATTAAAACTAACCTTTAAAAAGTTCATTTGTCTAAAATTAAATTCATGTTCAGAAAATAACAACATCGACGACCATTCTTATCCAAGCATATATATATATGTATATACAATTATACATGTATCAAAATATATCATTAGATTAAACTCTTCTAGTCCAAAAATAAATATAATGTTATAAAATTATAATAATAAACACTCTTAGCTATTTACCTTGATAATTATGGAAGTTAATAGAAAAATATAATAAATTTAAGTAAATAGACGAATCTAAATAAAGAACATTGCAATCAATGCACTTTTGCCAACGAGAAACAAGTTTTGTTATTCCGGTTGAATAAAATTTTGAAGTCCTGGAGGCAACAAACTCATTGAATGCCAATTCAGCATCTCTCTGGGATTTGAAGTTTTCCCAAAGAAGTTGTCGAGGTGCTTGAAAAAGTGGTAATCGGTGGGTGAGAGATCTGCTGGATGAGATAGAGTTTCGTAGCCCAATTCGTTCAACTTTTGAAGGGTCGGTCGGGCGTTGTGGAGAAGGATAGGACCATTTCTGTTGACCAGTGCTGGTCTTTTGGTGAAACTTTGGCTTTGGGTAGTGTTGTGGAGCTTTGTCGTGGTCTAGTCACTAAGCCGATCCTCGCCTATTGGCATAATCATTCCTTTTTTCATCACACGTAACAATTCGTCGGAGAAATGTATCATTTTTATTGCACAAGAGAAGGGCAGACCACACTTGAAAACGACGATTTTTTTATGTTTGTTTGATTCGTGCTGCACCCATTTATCAAGCTTTTTTGTTTTTCCAATTTTCTGTAGATGGTTACAGATTGTTATATGCATATTCTTTATTATGTATTAAATTATTATTAATATTATATTCAGAAGCAAACGAGGATTGGCTTCAACTAGGGCCCTCAGGTCATTGTTGTCAACATCTGATGTCCGACCACTGGGTTCATCGTCTTCAAGCCTTTCGTCACCGCTTCGAGATTTTTTAAACCACCATTGTGCAGTACGTTCATTAGTGGTCCCAGGGCCAATGATATCGCGAGCTGTTTTGGCAGCTTTCCGACCTAGTTTGAACTGGAATAGGAAAATTGTTCGAATCTGCTTCTTGTCCATGTTGTTTTCAACACCCTGAGAAATCAGGAAAACTAATTTGAAAATAAAATTAAAATCACATTTTCACAGCGCGAAAAATGCATTTTAAAATTATATACAAAGTCAGTGCATTTTAACACCAACTTAATTGAAAATAGAGCATTTCAAATCAAAATAACAAAAACAGTAAGAACTTTCTTTCCTATTCAATATATATTACATTGGAGTAATTTTTGGAGACGGACTGATAAGTGAAATTGAGTGGATATCGATGAGGCAGTCCAAAAAAACTTACTACATTATAATTCTGCTGAGAATGAAATACAATATATTATTTTTACTGCTACTGAAAGAGGAGACAGAGGGGAATGTCGCATTGGATTTCCTTCACTGACTTTTCAAAACCCTGAAGAAGGAGGGAATAGCCTCCGAAACGTCGGTTTTATGAATAAAAAGATAAGTGTAAATTATCTTCTTTTTTTGGACTGCCTCATCGATATCCACTCAAAATATACATTACTTACAATAAGCAGAAATCAACACTTTTTGATTTATTCCTTATAAATTATACAAATCTCTCAGAACCAATCCATTTTTATTATTTATTTTTTATGTCAATTTTTGTCTTATGTGTTTTTAATACCATTACAGATAGTTCCCCAAAAAATGAGTGAAAATTCATTTTGGATCAGAGCCCAAGAGGAAAAATTGGCTAACGATGAAATCTTTTATGGCTTATCTCAAAAGTTTTCTTCTAAGCCTACAACGAAAAAGACTGATGACTCAATTGATAAGTTAGTAATTATTTATCAACCAGTAAACTATAATAGTTTTAATTTTCTTCAATTTTTTTAGGGGAGGAACTCTTAAAAAAACACGAGATTTGAAAGTTCTTGATGGCAAATCTGCTCAAAATTTATCAATTCTTTTAGGAGGCTCTTTAAAACATCTTTCATATGCACATGTGAAAGCGTGTATTCTAAAGTAAGTAAATTAATTCTATTTCTTATAAAAATCTTTTGAATAAATTCAACTAAACCATATTTTTATATACCCTTTTCAGATGTGACATAACTACTTTAAATGGCAATATATTACAACAATTAATTTCATATCTTCCTCCACCTGAGCAATTGAAAAAATTGACAGCATTTAAAAATGAATATAAAGAACTTACTCAAGCTGAACAATTCGCCATCACAGTAAGATAAATAAATACAGGATGTCCGAAATTCGATGACCATAGCTTAAGTATTTATGGTGAGGTCATTCAATGCCGAAAATATCATACGAACATATGTCCGAAAAATATGAATTATTGGGAAACAAGCTACTTAAATAAAAAGCTAATTTATTGTTAAAGCAACGTTTAGTTCTTTAATTTTTGGACTTTATCAGGCTCATCAATTATAAAACATTTTTCTTATTAGAGATATACACATTAGAGTTGCTTAATATGAAAAAATCTTGACGTTTAGTTTATATTTTGAAATAAATTATATAATATTAGCCACTAAAAAGAAGAAGAATGCTTTATAAAACATCCCCCCGAAAAATCGTTTTATGGTTTCAAATGTAACTATGAGTGCGAATTCCGGGTATTCGATATACCATCTCTTCGAAATGTGGCTTCATCTATAAACCAAATGTCTTTAATAGCTAACATTAAAATATCTATAATAGTTAACATTAAAATATCCATAAATGTGTAACGACTAAGTTTCAGGCATAAGTATTTGGACATGTAAGACCTCACTAATCCATAAGCTATAGAGTCGCGGGGCATCTTGTGTATTTAAAAATTCATTTATAATAAGTTTATTAAATAAAATTATTTATAATTTATTTATATTATATGATTTTTGGATTTTTTTGGAACTGGAGATGGAAATTGTATCGTGGATAGTGCCATATAAAAATTTACAATAATTATTTATAATATTTAATTTTTATTTTACCAATTTTTTACATTTCTGAATTTATTTTGAACGATTGATTCTCACTACTTCATTGATGGATTAGCCTAATCTAGTTGTTTCTAACTGTGATCCCTGAAAAAAAAAAAACGATTTACATATATTAAAATTTTCTATATATATTTCTTAAATTAAATTTATTTTTACTATTTTGACATCAACGTCATCATAGCACTATATTTTATAGTCTCTTAATTTTTTTAGATTGGTGATATTAATAGGCTTCTTCCTAGACTGAAAGCTATGAGTTTTAAAGCTAATTTCCCGGAAATGGTTCAGGACGTTAAACCTGTAAGAATAAATAATTTCAATAATCTAAATTCGATAAAAGAATATATTATAAATATTTCTTAATTTTGACTAATTTATTTAGGATATTGTTGCCGGAACAGCTGCCTGTGAAGAAATTAAAAAGAGTCAAAAATTTGCAAAAATTTTAGAACTTATTCTTCTTATTGGAAATTACATGAACAGTGGATCGAAAAATGGCCAAGCTTTTGGTTTCGAAATAAGTTTTCTCACAAAGGTATTGATAAATTTATTTCATTTTTTATAATAGCAATATAAACTAAGAAATATTTAATCAGAAACTATGTAGATTTCTAAATCCGTCTTGACTATTTCATCAAGATCAAGATTTGCATTAGTTTAATTATAATTTATTTGTTATTTGTATTTTTATGATTTTAGCTAAACGGCACAAAAGATTCTGAAAATAAAATAACGCTATTAGAATATTTGGCTGAAACAATTGAAGTGAAATTTCCGGAAATTCTTGAAGTTTGGGAAGACATGCCACATATGAGTCGGGCTGCACGAGTCAATACTGAAGTCATCGGAAAAGCATTAAACTCGATGCAAGGAAGTGTTAGACAATTAGAAAATCATTTAACAACTGCTAAACCCGGTCCTGAGCCTGAAGACCTTTTTATTGAAGTTATGGAAGTATCCTTTTATTAGAAATGAATTATATTTATACCAAAAAAGGAAATCAAAGTTTTTATTAAATACAAACCATATAATTTATATTAGATTAAGCTGTTATGACTTAAATAATTTTATAATCCTTGACTTATAATAATAGCCATTCTGTAAAGACGCAAGGGAACAAGTGGATATTCTTCAAAATATGTTTAAAAAATTGGAAAATTTATATTCTGATATTGCAGATTATTATGCTTTTGATAAAAATAAATATAATTTAGAAGAGTTTTTTAATGATATTAAATCTTTCAAAGATTCCTTTCAGGTAAATAAATTTATTATGGCCTTTCATAAACCAATTGATACTTAAGTGATTTTCATATATTTGATTATAAAATAATATTAAAATAAATTTCTGATTGTTTTATTGTCTAGATAAATGATTTAAATATAATTAGAAGAAAAAAATAGAAAATTAGTTGCTTTAAGAAAGAATAATAAATCATCTATTAATATATTGAAAAAATTACTATAGTCTGTCTCATGTTTTTACTTTACCATACGGGGTATGGTGATGTATTGTAACAGTAGATGAAAAAAGTGTTTTTTTTCTACTTTTTGTCTAAATATCTCAAAAACCACTAAAACAATTTTGATAAAAACCGATCGAAATTGGTCTACAAAAAAGCCTTAAATAGTAATAAATTAATTCATGAGATAATTATTTTGTCAAAATATCTAGTGTTTGTAGGGTAGTTAGTCCCTGAATTTTGTGTACGGTCTAGCTCAAAAACCGATGGGAGTATCAATTTTTTCTATTGGAATTAAGAGTTGATTAGATTCGGTTGAAATTGGACCCAAAATTATGGTAAGGGGTTTCTTAAAAAATAAAAATTATACAATTTTCAAACCAAGATATCAAGACTATATGAATCCCGAGGGGTGAACCGCGACTGGAATTAGGTGACACCGTCTTTGGAATTATTTGGAATTACTTTGGAATTCATTAGATAATCTATTGTCTTCTACTTGGAAATGGAAGTGGAAGTAGGTGTACACGATATTAGTTCGCGGTTCACCCCTCGATGAATCCTATACTTAAAAAGAGATTTGAATATTTCTTTGGAAGCTGAAATGGGGTGGAGATTTCAGAAAATAAAATTATTATCCTAGAGCCTTGGTCACTTTTCGCAAAATCTCTCATCGTTTAAGTTTTTACGGAAATGACTATTTCTGTTAAATAAAATGACTCCAAATGGGGGGAGAGCGGGATCCAAAAAATTTAAAATTACAAAATTTCCAGGACCATAAAAAATAAATTTTTATTTTTATTTATTTTAATAGTGGGGGCAGGTGGATGACTCTCATCACTTTATTTAATGAGCGCATACATTCAAGATAAGACTCTCTTCTTAACACACAACATAAAGCATTTTAAATAATTAATACCAATTTATTATCACTATATCAATTAGACAAATCAATTTTAGAGTTATTTAATTATCCCTTTGATTTATTCTATTTCTTTTAGAAAGCAGTACATGAAAATCAACGAAGACGAGAAGCAGAAGAAAAAGCAAGACGTGCTAAAGAATCCAGAGAAAAAGCAGAACGAGAACGAATGGAGCGAGCAAATAGAGTAAAAGCCCTTGTAGATATGAACGCTGTTCAAACTCAAGAAGGAGTGATGGACAGTCTTTTAGAAGCCCTTCAGACGGGATCAGCTTTTAGTCGAGATCAAAGGCAAAAGAGAACGAGACAAAGAGTTGCTGGAGGTATTTGATTTTTCCTTATAAATGTTTGCTATTCTATTAGTATTAGTAAATATTAAATTAATAAATATTTATTAATTGGATTAAGTAAATAATAAATCTAAAGTAGGAATAGAGAATGAGGGTGCGATAAAATTGAGAGTCCTGTTTAAAACACTTGATCGAATTTTAATAATTGGTATCTTCATTAAATAAAATACTCTTTCTCGGTCCAATACAACAAAAATAGAACAAACCTATTCGTTTATCCCTATGACTTCTATAAACTCTTCTATTTACAATATTCAATCATTCAAGATTCCACAAACTTCTTCGAATCCAGCCCAAACCCTGAAATTTACCCTCTTTTGAGAGTCATTCTTAACTTATAGGAATTGCATATTCAAAATTTCTTCAAATTAATGACTCATATTTATGGAAAAAGAGAAGTCACTTGGTTTTGGTATAAGGTTGTAGTTCAGCAGAAGCAAGCTCTCAACACAAGCTGTAACACATATCTTGTGATGTTCTTACGTGACAGACGCTAGATATCGCCATTTGCCATCCACGCTGATTTTTGCTCCTGCCATGGCCATATATCCAGCTCAAAACGGTTGGGGGACAGCTTCCTGAATTGAACTTCTGTCATGGGGGAAGGGTCGTCCATGGGGGGGGGAGTGAAATGCAATAATACACAACAACAAAAGGAAGAATAAGATAGGTACTTTAAAAAAGACCAATTTAAATTTTCTAGCCACAGCTTCCACTAATAGCTCCTTGTTAGCGAAAACCCATTCTCAATCAGACTTCTGCTTTGATAGTAAAAGTTTGTAAAATTTATTTTTAAATACTGCAATTAATTTGGACTCCCTGATTTCCTTGGGTATGGAATTCCACAGCCTTGCGTAGTATATCACAAAGGACCTACTATACGAGGTAGTACTATGAATAGGGATCTCTAATAGAGAGAGAAAGAGATAGGGTAAAGGGGTGGGGGAGCCCTTTACTTATTTAAACATTCGAAAAATATTTAGACATTTTTCTATATAAATAATTTTTTTTTCAGCGGAACGAAGAGCTCAATTAAATAGAAGTAGATCAAGAACTGGTCTTGTTGGGTCTGCATTGTCCGGTAGAGAACTTTTGAAGTAAGTATAATTTTTTTTTTTTTTCAAAATAAAATTGATATATCGTAAGTTAACTGTTTTTGTTTTTATAGCGAACTTTTAAGCACTGCCTAAAGCCAATATATAAAAAATTTGTTCTTAAAACGTCTTCCAAAAAGAAAAAAAAAGAATTTTATAAAAATATAAATAAATTTAGAGGTAACAATATATTTTATTTTTTGTACGTTTTATAAAAGAGGTGTACAAATATTCTTCACATAGGTAGATATTTAATTTAATTTTAATTATGTATAAATAGTCAAATTATTTTTTTTTATTTTTAAATCCTTTTATTTTAAGAGATATTTATTATTTATATACATGGATAGCTTTTTATATTTATTTTTTCATTTTACTTTTTTCGATATAATTAACTATATTGAAATATATTTTAGTAATTTTTCTTTTAATAACTGATTTTATTGTATTTTAAAAATATGGTATACTTCTCTTTATTTATTCAATAATACCTATATATGATTTTTTTAAAAGTGAAAATAGAAATTATACAACACAGTAAGATTATTATTTAATAAATAAATAGAATATTAAATAGAAGAAGTTATTAAAATAAACAATTAAATGTTCAATTGATAATTTATACACGGTGTCTTTTCTTGTCATATACAAAATGCATTATCCACCAAAATATAAACTACTGACTCTCACGTATCTCGAATGAGGATATGCGTTTATGAGAGGGCCATAGCTACATCTGTTGCGAAAAGGAAATCGTATTGTGCAAAGATGAAAAAGTATTCTTTTTATCCAATAATTTTAAAAAATGTTTCACCAAGTACCAACACCAAATTCATTAAAAACTATTCTTTTTTTTATTTAATTTAATGGCCTCGGCTTATTATCAATTGGCCAGTAACAAAAATTCTACATAGACTATCAAGGATAAAAACAACAATTCCGAGGGAGATTTAATAAGAAGGTACCAAGTAACCCAATTATGCTGTCTAATATCTGTTGTTCTTGTCATCGCAATGCTACAGGGGGATGAAGATCCCACCATTTCTCAAAATTTTAGAAGGTTCTGTCAGCCATACAGCTCAAGATTCTCTAGACATGCTGCAGCCTCCTTTTTCAAACTCAGTCTCCTTTCATGATCACTTCTATATGAGCTGAAATAAACGCAACTATGAATAGGTTTTCCTCCGTCTAGAGACCAATTTCGAAATACACAACATAACTTCCTTTTCGCTACTGGAAACAGATACAGATGCCACCATGCCCCGATGATTAATGCAAATGGGCATTCGATATGCAAGAGTTTCAGTGCTGTATATTTAAGTGCATACTGAACAATGGTAAAATTTTCATATGGTGATAGATTGTGCTCTATTAATTTTAAAACTAAACTATAAATACAAAAGATGTTAAGAATTAAAATTTACATCAAAGTGATTGATTGATTTTACCATAGTATTTCCTATATATAAAAAAAGACACCCGATATATTTAATTTAGTTCTAATGGGTATAGAATTAGATGTATACCATAATGCATAATGAATCCCAAAACATATATCCCGATAAAATCTATAAATTATATATTTATTATTTTTTAAAAAGGAATACTTTATAATAAAAAAATTGAAGTCTGAAAAATCTTAAAAAATCGTATTGAAAAGGAATAAATTCATCTAATTTTAATATAGATTCAATTTGAAAAGTTCATTTATATTTCTCTCATATTTTAAGCTAATATATTTTATATCCCAAACCAATGAAATTAAATTAGAGAATAAATTCAAAATGATCAGTGAGGCCTCGACCACAGGACCTTCGCGTGCCCTTATTCGAGGCCCTTTTTCATCAAGCTCTTTAAAACATCGCACCGGACAATCGAATGCCCCAGGATCGATCCCCGGCTTAACTTTTGCTCTATAATAAAATATATATATAATTCAATTCATTTATATTGTCTTTATCCGAGGCTTCGTTGTGATTACGCCCCAGAGCAAAGAAAAAAATAATTTCGAACTTTGGTTGGCGTGATTATTGGAAGGTGTTTGAATATAAACTAAATGAAATTTTTCTTTTCTTGTTTCTAATTCATATTAAAATATTTTATATATTATAAAAATATAATTATGAAGAATTTTTTAAAACAAAAAATGAGACATATTTTAAATAACTAAAGTCTTCTATTTCTTTGATAAAATATAAATATTTTACTCCTAGCGAAAATTCCAAATGGTGATTTTGACTAATAATAATCTTTCATAATCACTCACATTGCGATAAATTGTTTTTTATTTCTAATACATGTATAGTTATTTTCCTCAAATGGTGATATATTAAAATATAACTACATCGATAGTACAATATTAAATAATAATTTTAACAATTAATATATTTTCTTCCTATATTATATAATAAACTTACATTTAAATTAATTGAGAGAAAAACATTTTATCGATTGTATATTTAATTTTTTATAACCTAATTTCATTCTGTACTTAATTGCTTTAGCTTTATTTGATAAGTTTCTTTTAATTCATAATTGTTGGTTTTTAAGCTTTAATTAATAGAGTTCTATACGGGTGTAATGCTTTTTCACAATTTAATTAAATCTCTTTAATTAAAATAAAATAATAATAATAATAAATTGCGCAGTGTAGTCTAGTCCATAACTTGCTAGATTACCATGAATGCGGATTTGGATCAATTTTCAAAGATGACATTATTTTATGGCACCTCACTCAGGGGAATCTGAAATGTTCGAGCTTGTCCTTCTCTCTTAAAAAAGTTGTTTTAGTAAACTCAGAATGCGATCTCCCGAGTAAGCCGCTTTACCACTATAAAAATTTTAATTAATTATTTCGATAAATATATACATATACAAACCTGGGATATTAGGGCATAAAATTGTAGTACTCCTTACTTCTTAAAAAAGTTGGATCAATAAATTCAAATTTAGATCTTCCGATTAAGTCAAAAAAGCTTTCCCTATGAAAAATTTATTATTTCAATAATACTTCCCCATTATATTCTATGAATATAAATGTGAAAGTAAAAATATATAATATATTACATAATTATTATTTCAATTTTCAAATTATATTTATATAAAAACAATTTTTCAATAATCTTATTATTTTAACCACTTTAGAGACTCACTCGGTAATTTTTAAAATTATTGTATTTAAGTGAAGACATTTTAATGATTCGTTATATTAATAATTGACCTAATATACAGCTTCTTAAACTTTTTTCACTTGCGACCACTTTTCACCCGAAAAGTTTTTACTTGACCCCTAGATATGTAAGTATATAAAACAGAGATACAAATCAAACAAATTATACAAATTAATATAAAACATTTCTTTGCTAGGTAAACATAGCCCTACCAGAAACAACGCATTGTTTTAATTATATTTTTGACTGAATCTATTTTTTATTATTCCGAGTTCTTTATTATTATTATTCCTTCTATCTATATATATAAAATGGAAAAGTATGTATATATGTTTGTATGATCCAAACGATCTGATTGGCCAGTGCATAGTCAATGGCAAAGCGTTAAATTATTATAACGATTCTGATTGGTCAGATAGCGATCGTGCTTTGCCAATGCGTTAAATAAATATTAAAAAAAACTTTTGTAACCCGCATGGAGGGCCTAGGTGCCGAAGGCACGGCTGCAGCAGCTAGTATATTATATTATACACCATACAAATGTTCCTATACCGTTCTGCTGTGGCCACACCCTGAGCCACTCATCTGGATCATGTGTGGGAGGATCGGAGGGCTAAAAGGGGAGATGTGGAGGCCCTTAATTAAATTATAAAGTGCTCAGAAAATTTTACTATTGCCAAATTTTTCTTGTCCTTGTAAATGCTTAATATATATATTTTGTTTCATCAAAATTATTTGAGCTGTTTTTCGAGATAGATCGAGCATACGAACAATCTTTGATCGTTGATAAATATTTTATTATTATTATTATTTTTATATAAAATATGATATAATATTTCTATGATATAAACTATTATTTTCGTAAAAATTATACTATATTATATTTATATTTTCATTATTTATGTCCATCGATTAAATTAATAAGTTGTTGTAGGGAAATAAGGGACAATAGCTTATGCAAATATTTTTTATTTTATGCCAACGTTTCGTCAACTTTGTTGACTTCCTCAGGAGCTCAAACAAATTAACTTCTTTGCATATTTGTCATTTTATCAAACATTCATTCTTAGCAAACCCATATAGGTTAGTCATTGAACGAAATATTTCCTATTTAAATCTTCTTTTAGATTTAAATAGGAAATATTTTCAACCTGTTCATTGTTCAATGACTGACCTATATGTGTTTGCTAAGAATGAATGTGTGTAAAATGACAAATATGCAAAGAAGTTGATTTGTTTGAGCCCTGAGGAGGTCAACAAGGTTGACGAAACGTTGGCATAAAATAAAAATATTTGCATAGGCTATTGTCCTTGTTTCCCTACAACAACTTATTAATTATATTTATATTATTACTATATCGATGATCTTTACGTTTCAGGCTTGTTTCTCGTGAATATCTGTTCAATGAGGATCACATTTGACCTTTTTTCAAACTCTTATTATTGTTATCTTTAAGATTTTCTGTTAACAAGGTTATAATTCAAATAAAAAAAAATTAAAAAAAAAATTTCTGCGTTAATAATTGACTCATTCTCAAATAAAAGCGAACCACTTAAAAAATTCACATTTTTTTAAAATGGTAATTAATTGTTCTATTTGTCAATGGCGTAGCGAACATAACTGGAGCCCGGGGCACGACACTTTATTAACCCCCCCCCCCCCCCTACACATATAGTAATATAATATATATCTTATTTGTCTTGGAGTACATTTGGCGGCCCCTCTGCGAGTGGGGCATGATAGACCCCCTTGCCCCCACCCCTTCCTCGCTACGCCACTGCGACTTGTAAAGAATAAATTGTTGCTTTTAACACTCGTTCAGGTGTCTTTATTTTTAACACAAAACCCATTACTATTGAATAATTAAGGTTTTAAAGTCGAACAATTAATTACCATTAAAAAATCTGAATTTTTGTAAGTGGTCCACTTCAATTTGTGTCGAAAGACACCCATTTGGTTTAAGTTATCCAACTAATATTTGAGACCAGAATTGACACCAAGAGAGCAGAACGAAATAATTTGACGGAAATTTAATAGGCCAGATGATTCAGAGCAAACGCGAAAGCCCTTTCCGGCTTAATAATGTCTTAGGAACCAAATGCTGGTTGGCGTTGGACGGAAAAATAAATTAAACTACTGACATCCATCACGTGTTTGTTCTACCCAATTTAATATTTTAAAATAAATTCAAAGCAAAAACGAGTGAAAAAAACAAAGGAAAATTAAGTATCGCGTGTGCATATGATGTTTTGATTTTTATTCAAGTTTGGCTTGTTTGTTTATTGTAAGAAATTAAAATTGTAAGGTAATAAATTAGTTTTTTTCTTTATAAAATAAATACAAATTTTGAATTAAAATTTTTTTGAGAGATGTTATTTACATGCTTTATATTAGCTTCATCTGTAAGTATGTATCTAACTATCTATTTATCTATCTATCTATGTATCTACTATATCTATCAATGTGACTTTTTGTTCTGTTAAATTCCGCAAAACATTTCTCTATAAAAATAATTGTTTTACCTGCTCAATTTAAATGAAATTATATAAAAAAATAAATACATTTCATTCTAAATTGAAAGTTTTTGCGCCGAGGGTAGCAGAATTTTTATATATTGAAGGAGACAATAAAAGAGTGTCTTCTGCTGGAATTATAAATTTTATTTATAACGAGACTATAGTTTCGAGGGCTTTACCCTCTTCATCAGTCTATTATAATTGATTCACAGGAACTATAGTCTCGTTATAAATAAAATTCCAGCATAAGACACACTCTTTTATTGTCTCCTTCAACATTTCATTCTGTTAACTCCGCAAAGTTTTTTCTATAAAAAATAATTAAGACTAAAAAGTAAAAAAATAAATTATATTTTAAAAAAAACTAAAAAGCATGCTTCTAAAAAGTACAAAAAATTGTAATACATAAACAAAAAGCGTGGGGCACTTTGTCGAAATTAATTAAAGTTTCTGGGCCCCATTAATTTTTGTTTAAGTATTACATTATTTTGTACTTT
>JALMQS010000066.1:2753125-2769553 GCA_024734495.1 Forficula auricularia | reverse complement strand
TTTTTTTATAATTTTATTAAACCAATTATTTTACATTAATTAATGTATACATTGTATTTTTGCTTCGATTCCGGAGATAACTTCTCCACCATCGAGTGTCCTTATTCATCTTTAGTCCTTGTTTTTAATAAGAGGAAAATCTAATTAGATAAAAACCTCTTTTTCCGATAATTATTTAATTCCATTATTCCCCAATCAATCGATTGGATCTTCCTCCCTCCTTTTTTTTTTTTTTTTTATAAATTTTATTAAACCAATTATTTACATTAATTAATGTATACCTTGTATTTTAGCTTCGATTTCGAGATTGCTTCTCCACCATCGAGTGTCCTTATTCATATTTAGTCCTTGTTTTTAATAAGAGGAAAAATCTAATTAGATAAAACCTCTTTCCGATAATTATTTCAATTCCATTATTTCCCCAATCAAGTCGATTGGATTATTCCCTTCATTTCTCATCCTCCATATAATTTCATTTAAATTGAGTAGGTAAATAATTATTTTTATAGAGAAATGTTTGCGGAATTTAACAGAACAAAAGTCACATTGATACATACATACATACATAGATAGATTCATACTGGTGAAGCTAAGTAACATAAAGTGGTAAAAAAATAAAATTTATTTTCAAAAACAATTAAAATTGACTACGAGAGTGGCTACACATAAATGGATAAAATAATTATTTCTAATTATCTAAAGACATTAAAAATTTGATTTTTCCTTACTTAAACTATCAAAAACTTTTACACAGACAAATCTATTTGATAATGCTTATCTTGAAATATATTATGATAATTCTTTTGTTAAATGTTTTCCTTGTATTTTGAAATTAATTTAATTATTATTTAAAGTCAAGGTAACTTTATTTCTTAAAATGTTTTTTACCTAAAAAGAAACAATATTTCAAGAAACATATAAAAAAATAAAAATAACATTTGACCAAGTGAAGTGGATTTCCTCTTTTTATTTTTAAATACCGAGTCTTAAAAAATGTCCACTTTTATTTTTCGACTTAAATTTATAATCATAGACCACGAAATTTTACAAATGAATATTTAAACTGAAATTAATGGAAGGTAGCCCAGTGAAGAAAGAAAAAATTATCACATATCCAAATAAGGTATAATTTATTGGATTTTCATTCACTTTTTACTTTACCATACACGGTATGGTCAAGTATTGTAATCGTGCACGAAAAAAGTGTGTTTTTTTCCTTCTTTTTTTCGAAATATCTCAAAAACGGCTAAAACTATTTTAATTAAAAAAATTGAGCGAAACCATGGCATTTCGCTCTACAAGCTCTGGTTGTCCGTTAGCCTGTGCGTTACCAGATTTTTGTGGACGAGCTAGCTCAAAAACTAGTTTGAATATCGAAACCAAATTTGGCACACGTAGTTTTGGTCCATTGAGATTAAGAGCTGATTAGATTTTTGGTGTATATCGACCCAAAATTAAGGGGGTTGGAGGGGGGTCAAAAATTAAAAATCTAGGCCATTTGAGCAAACTCAAATGTAAATTTCGTATACATAATCGGTGGGCCCCCAGGAGTCTAAAAATTTTGGTATAAAAACTAACCCTCTCCTACATGAATATAAATAATTTTATTAAATATAAGTGAGGGGCCAAGTTCTATGGTAAAGTCAAGTGGATTGCCACATCAGAACAAGTCAGCTTATTTCCCTTTCAAACCGACGTTTAGAAGGATTCTTCCCTCCTTATTCAGGGTCTACAAAACCAATATTACATTGTAATTGTATTATTGTTGATGAAATGAATGATGACCAATCACAGAGTTAACAGAGGGAGGTGTCAGATTGAAAAAGTAAAGCTCTCTAGCGGACGACTCCGCCATATTGGATAACCCACAAACATCATTGTCATTCATATGTTTTTTCCCCTAAAATTTTAAATACATATTCTTCTTCTTCGAGTGCCATACCCGAAACGAGTGTCGGCGCCTCTCCACATATACCTGTGCTGAGTGTGTTTAGTTGTTTTTACACAGATATACGGGACCTACTTTTTAACGACGGTTCCGAACGGCTAATTTGGAGAGGTCACTTGGCAATTATACTCTTGGTAGGTTGCCATTACTTTCCAAGAGGAGGCGACTGCAAATATCTATCTGCCGAGACTCGGTCTCGAACCAGCAATCTCCGAGTCAGCGACCCAACACTCTATCCACTGACCCACAGTCGCCTCTAAATGCATATACAAAAGAAATTATAGCCTATATAGCTGGAGCAATCGTCAAAAGTATCAAACCAAAAGTAGCTTGTGACCGACCACAAGCTCCAAGCCACACTCCCTCTATTAACTAGCTGTGACCAACACAAAGAGAAACAAAGAAGTTGCCCTCTGCTTGATGCAAATAAACATACACCCATCCCTTATGGAAATAAATAGATTTTCGAAATTTATTTTTTATATAATTTTTTGAAAATATATTAAAAATATAAAATTTTTGTGTTAAATTTATATAAAATTTATACTAGAGCGACATAAAAATAGTTTATATATTAAGAATATATAGAAAACATAAACTTTATATAAATTTTAACACAAAAATTTTATATTTTTAATATATTTTTCAAAAATATATAAAAAAGATATTTCGAAAATCTATTTATTTCCATACGGGATATATATATCGAGATGATATATCTGTATATATATTATTTATTTGTTTGAGACTATAGTTTCGAAGACTTGGTCTTCATCATCAGTCTTTCTTAAATTATAAATGTTTTCATGGAGTCAATATCATATGGAGATTGAAAACTTGGTGTTCCTTCGTCACTGCTGGTCGGCTAGGAACTTTAAGTTTTCAATATCCATATGATATTGATTCCATGAAAAACATTTATAATTTAAGAAAGACTGATGATGAAGACCAAGTCTTCGAAACTATAGTCTCAAACAAATAAATAATATATACAGATATATCATCTCGATATATATATGGGTGTATGTTTATTTGCATCAAGCAGAGGACAACCTCTTTGTTTCTCTTTGTGAATCAACAACTCTGCTACTCTCGGCAAAAACAAAAACTTTTCAATTATATCTGTGACCAACCCTGATTTTTTTATAATTTTCGTAATATTGGTTTGTAGACCCTGAAGAAGGAGGGAAAAATCGTCCGAAATGTCGGTTTGAAAGGAAAGAAGGGAAAGAAAATCCAAAAATTATACCTTATTTGGATATGTAATAATTTTTTCTTTCTTCACTTACTTTCAGTTAAAATTTCTACAAGCCCGTCTCTCTTCAGAGAAAATTTCGGGCAATTGAATATTTATCTTTGAGGGTAAATCTCAAAATATAATCAGTTATTTGTAATGAAAATATTAACAGTTTGGCACGAGAACAAATTCTCTATGACATTCCGTTCGTGAGTTATCGTGGTTAATACAAAATTCTCCAGTTTCTGAATAAATTTCTTTATTGTGACACAAAAGGAATTTCACTTTCCATATATGAAATTCTTTTCTATTAAGACATAGAAGTCAATGATTTATTTTTCTTGATTTTTTTATCGAATCTTATTCGAAATTCCTTCGAGAGCTATTTGTGGTTTAACGACTGAACGCCTTGTCGCGAGGTCACTGGTTTAGTTATGCAAATAGTGTGCTCTAAATTTGAAATAACTAAAAAGAAATGAACAGATCGAGAGTTGGTGTATTCCCATGATAATGACACGAAGGAGCTTGGAAGTTTACGTGCACACCAGGAGGACAATTCACCAGCCAGACAGAATCAATGGCGAAAGATTTGACGTGAGAAATGGAGACCATCTTGGTTTGCACAAGCATGGTTACGAGCAGTGCTGTAAATTGCCTCAGTGACAAATAACGTAATGATAAATGTTCTCGCCTTGGATTCGACTAGATTTACATCAAATGATAAAAATATCCCTCTTAGGTTTCAAGTTCCGACATCAATAAATATTCCCGAGTGTTGTTGAACATTAGACATCAGTCCTAGCAGCAGTTCAAGATATCTAATAATACATTCCAAAAGAGTGTAATTTTTAAATATTATTATCTCTTGAAGGAGACAATGAGTGTGTCTTCTGTTGGAATTATAAATTTTTAATTTATTTATAACGAGATTATAGTTTCGAGCCCTCTTCATCAGTCTATTATTATCTCTGATAATCTATATATAATAAAAATGAATTCTGTTTCTTTGTAAGCTCAGATCTCTCAAATGCCTGGACCAATTTGGCTATTTTTTTTAACCGACTTCAAAAAGGAGGAGTTCTCTATTCGATTGAATTTTTTTTTTTTTTTTTTTTTTTGTGCCTATGTTACCTCATATCTCCGCCAATTCTCAACCGATTTTGAAAAAAAATTTTGCATTGGGTCCAGTCTAGCTTCCGATTGGTCCCATTTTTTTTTCGTATTTTTTTCATAGGTATTAGACCTTTTTTATTAGGTTTGTTTAGACCTAACCTCTTTGTTTATGAACCGATTTCGATGGTTCTTTTTTTATCCGAAAGGGGGTGTCTTAGGATGGTGTCATATTAATTTGGTCAAGTTCTGATGATATGATCACTATTAATAACATCACTAAAAAGAGAAAAATAAAAATAATTTTTAAGAAAAAATAAAAACCGACTTCAAAAAATTCAATGCAACAAATAAAATACACTAAAAGGTATAAAATAATTATTATCTTATTTAGTTACAACTAAACGACGAAATATTAACATGAAATTACTTTTTGAAGTTGGTGCCAAACATATACCTTTTATGAATCGCACTCGACGGATCTTAATTAGTACGTTTGGAGGGTATGCTCGCTTATAGGTATAGTTAGTTTGGCACCGACTTCAAAAAGTAATTTCATGTTAATATTTCGTCGTTTAGTTGTAACTAAATAAGATAATTTTATGAACATGTTTTGGTCATTTATCAAAGATATTAATAGATAAGTTTATATTGCATGTAGGAGGGTTTTGTCCCTCGGGAGTCGAACCCAAGCACTAGTATGCTTTCCGGGCAACTAGTCCAGACCCTTGCCCGGAAAGCATACTAGTGCTTGGGTTCGACTCCCGAGGGGACAAAACCCTCCTACATGCAATATAAACTTATCTATTAATATCTTTGATAAATGACCAAAACATGTTCATAAAATTAATTGATTCATGTCACAAGTTGATTTTGAGAAAAAACTCAATCTTTCTTTCTCAAATAGATACTCAATTCTTTAAATAAGATAATATTTATTTTATACCTTTTAGTGTATTTTATTTGTTGCATTTAATTTTTTGAAGTCGGTTTTTATTTTTTTCTTAAAAATTATTTTTATTAAATGTTCGTAATAGTCCAATTCAGGTTAATACGTAAAAAAAATTGGAAAAGTTCCCTGGAAAATTGGAAAATTCAGGAAAAACTAAAAAAAATTCAGGTTAGCCAACATAGCTCGCCAAACAATAAAAGAACTAAACTAGCAAACTAAACATGTGTTGGCGGCCCTGTTTGTCAGATTTTTGAGTGCCATTCATTCTTAATAGTTCTAACCACATTATCGTTGAAGAAGAATATAATAATGAATCAAAGATTTAAAAAAACTATATATTTTTTTAAAGTACATTAAAAAACAAAAATTAAAATAATAAACTGCTACGGATCGTTGCTAAATTTTATCCAAATTCATTTGAAATATTAATATGTTTATTTCATTATTATTAATCAGATATCACTTGCAATTTGCAGTTCATGTTGACTTTAATTCAAAAATAATGATCGATTCTCATTTAACAGTCGAGGAATAACCATTCTACATTCGATTTTTGACGTTTCGGTTTTTATTGGTAGCCATTGGTGAAGACATGGAGGAATCGACTTAAAATCAAAAACAATGATCGATTCTTATCTAATACTAGAGGAATAGGCTTATTGCATTACATTTTTGATGTTTTGACTATTAATGGCAACCTCTACTGAAAACGTGGAAGAATCGACTTAAAATCAATAAGACTAAATTCTTTTATAATAAACAACCCAAGCTTGAGAATAAGAGAATTTTTATAAATAGATTGTATTGTATATACTTTTGTGTTTAGCAAAATAAATAATAATTGTAATTTTCAAGTCTTCTTATCTATAATAATGCCTATATATAATATAACTTTTTTTATTTTCCCCTTAATGATAACAAGTGGATTTTTAATACATTTTAAATATTTGTTTCATCTTATTTGTTATGAATGTATATTGCAGTTAAATAGAATCTTAAATTATATCTATTTAAGACTTTATAATAAAACAATTATATTTATTCTCTGTAACTAATAAAACATCAATAAAAGCAGCCACGTGGGGGTCCAGGGGGCGAAGGCCCCTGGCCTAGTAAAAGGCCCACCAAAGGCGGGCCTTGAAGCTAGTGCGAAATAAAAATCAAGTAATTTTTATTTTTGGAACAAAGTTCCTTTAAGGGGCTTGCGGTAGGAGCTAACTGTCAGAAATCGTCACGTAACGGAAATGCTCACTCCAGGCGACCTGACTCAATGGAGAGGATATAAGAGAGAGATTTTTTTCCTCGAGGGTAGTTAGATATTTTCACAAAAAAGACACTACTGAGCCTTCGGGTAAACCAAAAATGAAAAAATATTTAAATCCAAAATCCTGAATAAAAAAAAAAACTAAAAAAAAAATTGCCATTTTAATCATAAAGTAACCATTGATTTATTTTGATTAGATAATGTAAAATTTTTAAATAATATCAACTTCATATAGTGTTATTTAAATAATTCTCAAATTTAAAAACTAAAAATAGTAATTTTATACACATTTTGATTTTCAATATTTAATATATTCAAGAAAATAATGGAGTTATACAATTATTAATAATAGCCAGTATTTATGGAGTGTGATTTTTTAAGTGGGATAAAATTTTTGGCCGTATTTTATTAACTCTAATATTTTTAAAATAACGTAAGGAACTTCGTTCCTGACGGAGGTCCCCCGCCCGCGCACGTTTGAATTTCATTTATTTATTTTGTTGGTTCCAGATACTTAGTCCATTTAGCCATTGAGTATGATAGTTTTATCATAGGCTTGTAGGTTAGTGAGGGAGCAGGTACTTAGTACTTGCCATTAGTAGTATTCCATTTACTAAGCACTTAGTTAGGTTAGTAGTGATTCACACAACTCTACTAACTATTGTAATTAGTGTATAGTGAAATTTGCAAGATGACAATTTGAGTTGTCAATATATTTGGTAGGGGAAGCTACTTGCCATTAGTAAATAGAAACCATTTCTATTAATTCGCACTTGCCACTCTACTAATACTAACCACTTAAATTGTGTGTTTACACGACACAGAATTAGTCCGAGTAGTTAATACTAATACTTAGTACTAAGCCCGTGTAAACTAGCCTTTATAGAAAGTAAAAATTTTAATCTCCCGTGAGCAAGTTCTGAACTTAGGCCTCCACCTTTATTATCATCATTAAAACAACGACGCAGAAGCGGTAATTTAGAGCGAGACGCTACCCGACTCCCTGAAATAATTTATCAAATGACAGGAAAAATTTGTACTAGAATTTGGAGAAAAAATTGAGCAGAATTTAGCATTTTTGGTGGATTTTGGCCAGATCATTTGAATGATGGGTTTCTTGGTGAAAATAGTTCTGTAAAGATTGCAATAGAATCTATGTTTATATAAAATTACTTCCCCAGTAATACCTGAAAGTTAAACTCGTCGTTTATCTTCATATATATTTAACTTAAGAATTGAGTGGTTGAATTTAAAGGTATATTTATAAGGTTTCGCCTTCATCATCGATCTTTCTAATTAGACTTATTCTATCTGCTTGGCTACCCATTCGGATGTACCTAGGTAAATTCGCTTTGTTTTAATAGTAAGCTGGCTGTTCAACAAATTGGCAACTCTGCTACTCTCAGCAAACAAAATCATTTCAATTTAATCTCACAATTCCTAGTTTATTAGTTGTTTTTTTCGAATTCTATCATAATATGTTCTATTTTGATCTAATAGTGAGAATTTTAGAAATAATGAAGAATGGTGTGCATCATGATTTGAAGGTTTAAATATTTATATTATATATTATTATAGTTATTATTACTATCTATTATCTTTATTTGAAGCCCTGCAGTATATTGTTCATATAGATAAGCCTCCCCATTTAGGTACTTATGTAGTATAAAATTATATAGGCAGACATACATTAAGAGGCAGCCATCCTTATCTTCACTAAAATATCCAGAATGTGCATTTCACAAGAGGAGCATAAGTTATAAAAAAACTTTAGTAAACAAATTTTATCGAAATTTTCTTCGCTACTTTTTAGAAAAGTATATTTAATTTACATAATTGAATAGTTCAACGTAATGAACCAATGATTAAATTTTTGAAGAGAGGCATTTAAAGTTTTAACCAGATATACTAGTAATTCAACCACTTCAAAATTCCATAACCATTGTTACTTTAAGGCTTCATATCAGAGATTTTTATAGGGAACTAGCTGACGACCAGGCCTTCGGCCCGGCGTCATCTACTCCCTGGCGGGTAGCGTCTCGTTTTTATGGTTAAAATCTATATAGATAATAGCTCACCCGACCACGCGTTGATCAAAAATTTAAATATATTTAAAAAATAATAATAGTTTTAAAAATAAATTGGAAATGCAAATAATTATAGAATGTGTATTAAAACAGTAAATAAATTAGATATTACTTGTCAAAATTGTTCCCTTAACAAAAATAATATTGACAGTTGAAAGATTTCCAAAAAGCTATTATCGGCCATCTTGTTTGTTTGCTTTTACCCTCCAGAGAGGCGCTGGCGTTGTTTCCTCAAAAAAACATTTTTGCATGCTGCAGGAGTGATATCTATAAAAACACTCGTGTATTTGAATGGAATGTTGTGTGAAAATTTCAAAGAAATCGGTGAAGAACTTTCGTAGATCCTTCAACGTATCACTTAATCACAGTACATTTTTATTTATATAGATATTACTTGTTTATAAAAAGTTGACTGCAAGAGATAAAGTTGAAATTAATATTAAGTTTAATTTTTCACTATAAGGACCTTTTAAACAAAATATTTGGATTAATATTAGGGTGCAAATACACTACTAGAGTAACTCTAGGCAGAAATGTGTCCGCTAAGCAAATTAAAGTGGGCGTTGTCGCAAGTGCAACTTAGTCCAATTGTTTTGGAAATAATTGGCACCAAGCCTTTAATTTAGCGATAGCGGTCATTTCACTCTAGCTGGACGTAGACCGTAGAGTAGTGTATTCGGGCGCTTAGAAGCGATTCCCTTGTAATATCACTTCAGAGTTTTGTGGAAAAAGCAACAAAAATGAAGGGAAAAGTCAACACTTTTCAAGACTCCGTGCGCTTTTTGCAGTTTCGGTGAATTAATCATTCTAAATTATCAATACTGTATCTAAATCTGATTTCATTTCCATTGAATATTTTCTAACCCAGAGTCAAAAAGAATATTAGAAATTAAGAAATTAATATCTACAAGTCTTGAAACAGGTGTGAACTTATACCTATTTAGCATCCTTGCAATGCATTAGGTCTAAAGAGCGATCATTCTATCCGAACAACTTTTTAGTACTTTTCTAGATTAGATTCTAATGAAAGAATTCTTCACCCGCACACATTTATTAAATACAACTGTAATTCTACAATTTGTGACCTTGGGTTACGTAGTCTTTACTTGAAGGGCCTTTAAACTATCGCCTGGCACGAGACCAATTACAATACCTACTCTAATACCTTCTGGTTTGCTATGGAAAAATAAATAAGCTGACGTGTTCTGATGTCGCCATCCACTTATCTTTACCATACAGCTAGCCCCTAAAATTAGGCTTATAATCATGTAGGGTGGGGGTTAGTTTTTTGCATTTTATACTTCTGGGGTCCCACTGATTATTTATACAAAATTTGGTTGAGTTTGCTCATATGGCCTAGAGAATTTTTAATTTTTAACCCCTTTAATTTTGGTTCGATATGCACAAAATCTATTAAACTATAATCTCAATGGACCAAAACTACGTGTGAAATTTGGTTTCGATATTCACACTAGTTTTGAGCTAACTCGTCCACAAAAATTTGGTAACGCACAGACTCACGGAAAGACAACCAGACAACCAGACTAACAGACATTTTGACAAAACAATTATTATCTTGAAAAAAAAATACTAATTTTTCGATGTTCACTTATTAGGGCTTTTTTGTAGAGCGAAATGCCATGGTTTTACACTCAATTTTTTTTTTTTAATCAAAATAGTTTCAGCCATTTTGAGATATTTTGAAAAAAGAAGGAAAAAACACTTTTTTCATTTTCGATTACAATACTTGACCATACCTGTCGTAGTAAAATGTGAAAACTTATTATAAGTACCTAATTAATAATAAACTTAAATATAAATTGTCCATGTAATACCTTTATTATAAATACTTCGACTTAAAATCTAAAAATATAATGATTCAAAAAATGTTTTCTGCATTTTCGAATTAAAAGGTTTAAAACTAGAAAGCCCAAAATCTAATCACTTCTCGGCATTGAAATCTACAAACATTTTAGCCCAGAACGAACTTCCTACTACTTTTCGGCATAAAATTTATCGTGGATATCTGAAGCAAATCACATAGGCAGAAAAAATCATAAAGTGAAAACATTTTTCTCCACGTTTCACACATTTCTAAACAGGGCTAGTCATTTTTTTTTTTTTTGAAAAATTCAATACAAGGCTAAGTCTGCCTGCTGGGCGTATCGAGTAATGGGTACTTTGGTGAATAAGATATATTCGTACATCCTTTTTTTTTTTTTTGAGTTACTTTCTGTTGCTCCTGTAGATGGCTTAGCCACCCAAATATATATCGAGATTAAAGACTCTCCAAAAATAAATTCGTTTTATTTTTATATCTTAATGTAGAAACTACCAAAGTTTTTATCCAATAATTAATCCTTGTCTAAAAATATGATAATCCAGAGGAAGCAACTCTAATTTTTGTAATATTCTATTATAACATTATCAAAAATGATAAGTATGTTCCTGTGTGCGAAATTTCAAGAAAATCGGATCTGTGGATGTGGATCAAGAATTCTGTTCAAGATTATCTCATTAAACACACAGAAGAAAACAACCTAAATATAATAGAGAGTGTAATAATAAATTTTAGATATGTGAAGATTGTCGATTAATTATTATTAATTATTCTTCATTTATTTAACCACTTGTTTCAAGCATATTTTAAGACACGCAAGTAGGTAATCAGAAGCTAATAGGAAAAGTTTCGTATAGAAATTTGTATATCGCCCATGATGTAACGACCCCAAACTATACTTTCTACTAAAAAATGATTATAGTTTATTTTATTATTAACCCTTTTTTAATATGTATGGCATTTCAATTTAATTCTATAAATAATTATGTTAACCCGTGTTAGAATTTAGATTTAAAAAAAAGATTGATTCGATTTATAAATTCAAAAGAAAATATGTTAAATAATTTGAATGAAATATAAATATGTAACAGAGTAACCGAATAAAGACAAGGAGTCAATCAATAAGAAGAACGTGACTTTTTTCATTAAAAAATATTTAAATAAAGCTAGGAAATGGTTTTTGAAAGTTCTTGGAAGTGGAATAGATTTTCTTTAGAAAAGAAATTGGCCAGCTTCTCTGCCTATAGTTTCAATACCTGAATCGCCCTAGTGATTTCTATAGTAGACTAAATACAACAATACCTAAAAAAATTTTATAATTAATACATACATTAAAACTCAAAATCAGAAGTCAAAATGGAAACTACATAGTAGAATCAATTAATAAATTAATTTATTTATTAATTGAAGGAAAAAAATAGTCATCTGCTGAAAAAATTTAATTTATAAAAATTCTGCTACTCACCTCGGAAAAAAACTTTCAATTTAATTTGTTTACCTTTATGAATTCTAGAGACTGAATTCCCTCCCCTGTCTCTACCTTTCATTAATTACCATATAAAATGTTCAATATTTCAAGACAAGAGCATTAATTCAAATATTTCAATTTCATTTTACAGGTTCGGTGAATATTTTAGTAATAATCCCTATCCTGGACTAGCACAAAAGTGGGTATGTTATAAGAAAAATATATATATTTCATATCATCATCATGTCATCATGTCATCAATCAGCCCTTTTTCTTGTCCACTGCTGAACATGAGCTCCACTCAAATGTCTCCAGTTTTCTCGATCTTTGGCAACTTTTATCCAGTTTGTCCCGATATTCTTCTTATATCGTCTGTCCACGGGTGTAGAGGTCTACCTCTGCTTCGCTTATCCTCTCTTGGGCTCCATTAAAGGAGATTCTTTGTCCATCTACCATCCTCCATTCTAGCGATATCTCCACTTTTGTTTTGCAATGCGTTCAATGATGTCGTCTACTCCGGTTCGTCTACGGATCTCATCATTTCTTGCGGTCTTTTGAGTCAAGCCAAGCGTGATGTCTTTCCATCCACCTTTGTGTTACTCAGTTTTTTGAAGATATTTTTTTGAGAGTCAAAGTCTCTGCTCCATAAGTCAAAATTGGCAAGACGCACTGATTGAAGGCTTTCCGCTTCAACGTTGTTGAGATATCTGCCTTAACAATGTCTTTCAGTTTCCCATAGGCTCTAGTTCTTCTTAACATTTCGCAGGTCTGGTTATCTCCGAACTATTCTTATCTCACTTCGATAGCTTTATTTTTCCACCATGTATAACCTGATCCTGAATCTGGATTTCCTCACTTTGAAGAAGACCATATTTGTCATCATCTTTGTTTTTTGATAGTTTATCATCAATCCTATTTTCAGAGACATTCTCCAGCTCTTGAACCATGTTTTTACGTCCCCTAAATTATCGTGTCAGTGACAATATCATCCACCGAAGCTATAAAGTTCCTCAACCTTTCTCATAGATAGTTATTCCTTTCTCTTGCCATGCCAACATTTTGAATCCATGCTCAAGTACAGTGGTGAACAGCTTTTGGGGATATGAGTATTACCCTGCTAAAATTACCGTGAAATATAGCCAACACCCTTACAAATATATATTTAGTAATACTAAAAAAATGATCAATTCCAAAGTCTTTCCATTTCGTAGGAATTTTAGTAATAAATGCAGTAAAATATTCAAAGTAACATAGCATGGAATTTTATCAATTAGCATTTGACAAAGGGACCAGCCAAATTTTATTCTTCGAATTAGATATTAATAATACTAGGAATTAAATGAAGTCAAAATGAAAAAATCGAAATTCCTAAGTACTCCAGAAGTAAATACTTAAATTATTCAAGGGGAATTAAACAATACGACTATATAATCAAACAAACAAAAATAGCCATAGCCAAACAAAAATTATTAAGGTTTTTTTTTTAAGGATGTGAGTTTTTTACAATTCAAAAAAGATATTAATATTTAAAAAGTTCACCTCAGCTGGGATAATTTTTTTTTCAAGATTCTAAGATTTTTAAGATTTATAAAAAATTTCAAAATCTCCAAAGACGGATATCTAACATGTTAACGATATGATTTTTTATATGTCAGACGCATCGTCTTCTCAGGATAGAAACCTAAGCTCCAATCTAACTATCCGAGCTATTTAGTTCTCTCTAGCTATTTGAACAATAGGAAAATAAAATTAGAAAAATAACGTTATATACACTTAGAGCCAAATACATTTAGAGGGATAAATTGAAGTTTTAAAGGTTTATTGAATTGTTGTTTTGCATAAGATAAATTTGAGGAGGTCATTATTTTTCTCAGTATTTCGTTCACTATTTCTTCGTGGGTTAATCATAGAACAGGAGCTAAAAGACCAACTCCAAACTCCCTCTATATGTACAAGTCATCCTTAGAAATAAGCTTAGAGCTTGGACTCTACCCCAAAGAGCTTATATTTTGTTGAAAAAAAGGAGCTTTTTCTTTCGAAATTAAAAAAAAAATTTAAGAGCATATATTTGTTGAAAATACGCTATTAGAAATACCAGTGCATCGTGACATGACGCGAAGTAAAATACATAAAACATTGATGCTTAATAATACTATATATATTTGTCTAGATTAATTTGCCGCAACACTGACGTAATGCTGCCGAGAGAGAAGCGCCATCAGTATATTGCAGCAAATTTGAAATATAATCGTAATTTGGACTCAAATTTCGAAATGAAAAGACTCCAATTGATTTAAATTAAGAAACATTAAATATTGATAATTATTTTTAACCACCACTCAAAAATTAAATATTCAATTCTCTTTTCTTTGCTCACAGAAAAGAAATCAATCACATCTTATTTGATTTATATATTATTTGTTTATTTTTTAATAATTTGCCACTTTTTATAATTTTTTAAAAAATCTAAATTTTTGTTATTCTTATTTTTTGATTTTTAAAATTAAACGACTTGGAGCACGCATACCCATATGAGTTTCTCATTACAATAATAGAGCAGCCTGTCATACAAACAACACCTGATCTCTTTTAAATATCTAGACGCCCTTCACTCGATTATCGATCCAGAATTTTAAAAATGATATAATATAACTCTCCTCCTCACGATACCACTTATTTAAATAAATCTATTTCCACACAAAAAATATCCACAATGCTGTAGATTATAGGAAAAAAAATACTTCCAGATTCATATCTAATTCCTCATTTCTGTAGCTGTGTCAGGACGAAAATTAGGCGAAACTTTTAAGAGACTATGTATTTTTCGGAAGTTCCTGGGTATACATTTGGAATGAGGAATAAAAATTACAGACCGAGACGCCGCCCGCCAGGGCACAAAGCGGAGGGCCGAGCTTCGAGGGCGTGCCGAAACACGCACGAAAATCTCGTAGTATAATACTAATCCAATTGGATATCTCTGGATTATGATAATTTCAATTTTGATCAGAAATGTTAAAGAATTAACAGGACTCCTCAGATTTCGAGATTGAGCGACCTTATTCAAAACCCGGCTTCAATGTTCTATCAATTCACATGTCTGCTATGCAAGAAATAATACAATCAACAGAATCTTCTTCAGACTTTATGCCAAAAATTTATAAAGGTTCGCAAGTCACAAGTGTCCCACTTTTCAGGGCTTTCCAATCAACAGTAGAATGCGAGTAATATAACTGAATTGGTCCTGAGATAGAAAAGCTACCATCAATTAAACATTTTTTCTGTGTCTAAATAAAATCAAAAGCTAAAAAATAGAGTGCTTAGTTTACATCTACTTTAGGGGTGGTCTTTTTCTCTAAGGTTTAAAATTTTCAGCGCGGAAATTGCAATCCACAGTTTTTTCATTTCCTCGGTAGGTGTTATTCCTTAATTTAAATTCCTTAAATAATTTTTCACTTTTTCAGAGAATATCCGGCTTACTATGTGTTGAAGAAACCATCCCCACTGAGTTAATAAATAAGTTAAGGCTTGCTTCACTCTTGGGTGAAGAGGTCTTAAAAAAAATTGTCATTTCCGAGCATACAAAGCGATTGGGATAGTTTTAGAAGAAATTATTTACTTTACGAGCTTTTCGTGCGTGCCTTCGGCGCCTCGAAGCTCGGCCCTCCGGGCTTGGTGCCCTGCCTGGCAGCGTCTTGGTCAAAAAATTTTATTCCTCTTAAAAAACCACACTCCAAATGTATACCAGTAAACTACCGAAAATACACCGTCTCTTAAAAGTTTCGCATCTTTAATTTTTTGAGTGGCGAGAGGGGGGGAACAATTATCAATATATTTAACGTGTTTCTTAATTTAAAATGAATTGGAGTCTTTCATTTCAAAATTCGAATATATATATTTCAAATTTGCCTGGTTAATGAAAATCGATTGGAGCCATCATTTAAAATCCGAGCTGAGAATTATATTTCAAATTTGCCTCATTAATTAATATATATTTAATATTTCTTAATTTAAAATCTATTGGTGTTTTTCATTTTCATTCGAGTTCAAATGAATACAATATTATCTACACACAAAAGTTTAAATCAAAAATACCTAGTTTTAGTAAAAGAAATCAAGATAATTATTAATGTGACAGTAGTCTAGTGGTTGAGCTGATGACCATAGTTGAAGAGTTCGTCGGTTCGATTACAAACGAAAGGGTAATTTTTTTAGAGAATTTCTCTAAGCGTTGTTACAAATTAATCTAGATAAATATATATAGTAATGAAATATGCTTTATTAAGAGTACCTGGTGGTTACTCCTCTACTCAAGTTGCTATAGGTTGGAATTACAGGCTGTTAATGGTCTTAAATCGACTCGAAAGGATTAGAATTTATTTTACATTCAAATTATTTATTCAATCAATATTTAGTCAATTAACCTCTGGAAACGGGAGGTAAGAAGTGGTCATAGAACTTGCCTTTTAAGCAAGCTAAGACGGAGTTCAAGCCCGGCTCGGTGCCAATATTTGACAGACTATAA